>NC_069429.1:4087611-4102611 GCF_026875155.1 Cherax quadricarinatus | reverse complement strand
TGTGTTGGGGCATCTCCCCCTGTGTATGAGGGTAGGGTGTGTTGGAGCTTCTCCCCCTGTGTATGAAGGTAGGGTGTGTTGGGGCTTCTCCCCCTGTATATGAAGGTAGGGTGTGTTGGGGCTTCTCCCCCTGTATATGAAGGTAGGGTGTGTTGGGGGATCTCCCCCTGTGTATGAGGGTAGGGTGTGTTGGGGCATCTCCCCTGTGTATGAGGGTAGGGTGTGTTGGGGCATCTCCCCCTGTGTATGAGGGTAGGGTGTGTTGGGGCATCTCCCCCTTTTGTAGGGAGGGTAGGGTGTGTTGGGGCATCTCCCCTGTGTATGAAGGTAGGGTGTGTTGGGGCATCTCCCCCTGTGTATGAGGGTAGGGTGTGTTGGGGCTTCTCCAATGTGTATGAAGGTAGGGTGTGTTGGGGCTTCTCCCCCTGTGTATGAGGGTAGGGTGCGTTGGGGCTTCTCCCCCTGTGTATGAGGGTAGGGTGTGTTGGGGCATCTCCCCCTGTGTATGAGGGTAGGGTGTGCTGGGGGGCATCTCCCCTGTGTATGAGGGTAGCGTGTGTTGGGGCTTCTCCCCCTGTAATAAGGTAGGGGGTTTTTGGGGCATCTCCCCCTGTGTATGAGGGAAAGGGTGTGTTGGGGCATCTCCCCCTGTGTATGAGGGTAGGGTTTGTTTTTGGGGCTTCTCCCCTGTGTATGAAGGTAGGGTTGTTTTTTGGGGTTTTCTCCCCTGTATATAAAGGTAGGGTGTGTTGGGGCATTTCCCCTGTGTATGAGGGTAGGGTGTATTGGGACATCTCCCCCTGTGTATGAGGGTAGGGTGTGTTGGGGCTTCTCCCCTGTGTATGAAGGCAGGGTGTGTTGGGGCATCTCCCCCTGGTGTATGAGGGTAGGGTTTGTTTTAAAGGCATCTCCCCCTGGGTATGAGGGTAGGGTGTGTTGGGGCTTCTCCCCTGTTATGAAGGTAGGGTATGTTGGGGCTTCTCCCTCTATGTATGAAGGTAGGATGTGTTGGGGCATCTCCCCCTGTGTATGAAGGTAGGGTGTGTTGGGGCTTCTCCCCCTGTATATGAAGGTAGGGTGTGTTGGGCATCTCCCCCTGTGTATGAGGGTAGGGTGTGTTGGGGCTTCTCCCCTGTGTATAAAGGGTAGGGTGCGTTGGGCTTCTCCCCTGTGTATGAAGGTATGGTGTTTTTGGGATTCTCCCCCTGTGTATGAAGGTAGGGTGGGTTGGGGCTTCTCCCCCTGTGTATGAAAGTAGGGTGTGTTGGGGGCATCTCCCGTGTATGAGGGTTTAGGGTGTGTTGGGGCTTCTCCCCCTGTGTATCAAGGTAGGGTGTGTTGGGGGCTTCTCCCCCTGTGTATGAAGATAGAGTGGGGTTGGGCATCTCCCCTGTGTATGAGGGTAGGGTGTGTTGGGGCTTCTCCCCTGTATATGAAGGTAGGGTGTGTTGGGGGGATCTCCCCCTGTGTATGAGGGTAGGGTGTGTTGGGGCATCCCCCCCTGTGAAATGAGGGTAGGGTGTGCTGGGGCATCTCCCCTGTGAATGAGGGTAGGGTGGGGTTGGGGGGCATCTCCCCCTGTGTATGGGGGGTAGGGTGTGTTGGAGCTTCTCCCCCTGTGTATAAAGGGTAGGGTGTTTGGGGCTTCCCCCCTGAAATATGAAGGTAGGGTTTTGTTGGGGGGAATCTCCCCCTGTGTATGGGGGTAGGGTGTGTTGGGGCTTTTTCCCCCTGTGTATGAGGGTAGGGTGTGTTGGGCATCTCCCCCTGTGTATGAGGGTAGGGTGTGTTTTTGGGGCATCTCCCCTGTGTATGAGGGTAGGGTGTGTTGGGGCATCTCCCCTGTGTATGAAGGTAGGGTGTGTTGGGGCATCTCCCCCTGTGTAAAAGGTAGGGTGCGTTGGGGCTTCTCCAATGTGTATGAAGGTAGGGTGTGTTGGGGCTTCTCCCCCTGTGTATGAGGGTTTAGGGTGTGTTGGGGCTTTCCCCCTGTGTATGAGGGTAGGGTGGTTGGGGCATCTCCCCCTGTGTATGAGGGTAGGTGTGCTGGGGCATCTCCCCTGTGTATGAGGGTAGCGTGTTTTTGGGGCTTCCCCCCCTGTATTTGAAGGTAGGGGGTGTTGGGGCATCTCCCCCCTGTGTATGAGGGTAGGGTGTGTTGGGGCAACTCCCCTGTGTATGAGGGTTGGGTGTGTTGGGGCATCTCCCTGTGTATGAGGGTAGGGGGGTGTTGGGGCTTCTCCCCCTGTGTATAAAGGTAGGGTGTGTTGGGGCTTTCCCCTGTATATGAAGGTAGGGTGTGTTGGGGCATTTCCCCCTGTGTATGAGGGTAGGGTGTATTGGGACATCTCCCCTGTGTATGAGGGTAGGGTGTGTGGGGCTTTCCCCTGTGTATGAAGGGCAGGTGTGTTGGCATCTCCCCTGTGTATGAGGTAGGGTTGTTTTGAGGCATCTCCCCCTGTGTATGAGGGGTAGGGTGTGTTGGGGCTTCTCCCCCTGTGTATGAGGTAGGGTGTTTTGGGGGGCTTCTCACTCTAATGTATGAAGGTAGGATGTGTTGGGGCATCTCCCCTGTGGAAATGAAGGTAGGGTGTGTTGGGCTTCTCCCCCTGTATATGAAGGTAGGGTGTGTTGGGCATCTCCCCCTGTGTATGAGGGTAGGGTGTGTTGGGGCTTCTCCCCATGTGTATGAAGGTAGGGTGCGTTTGGGGCTTCTCCCCTGTGTGTGAAGGTATGGTGTGTTGGGACTTCTCCCCCTGTGTATGAAGGTAGGGTGCGTTGGGGCTTCTCCCCCTGTGTATGAAGGTAGGGTGTGTTGGGGCATCTCCCCGTGTGTGAGGGTAGGGTGTGTTGGGGCTTCTCCCCCTGTGTATCAAGGTAGGGTGTTTTGGGGGGCTTCTCCCCCTGTATATGAAGGTAGGGTGTTTGGGGGATCTCCCCCTGTGTATGAGGGTAGGGGTGTTGGGGCATCTCCCCCTGTGTATGAGGGTAGGGGTGTGTTGGGGCATCTCCCCTGTGTATGGGGGTTTAGGGTGTTTTTGGGGCATCTCCCCCTGTGAATGAGGGTGGGGGTGTGTTGGGGCATTCCCCTGTGTATGAAGGTAGGGTGTGTTGGGGCATCTCCCCCTGTGTATAAGGGTGGGGTGAGTTGGGCATCTCCCCCTGTGTATGAGGGTAGGGTGTTTTGGGGCTTCCCCAAATGTGTATGAAGGTGGGGTTTGGTTGGGGCTTCTCCCCCTGTGTATGAGGGTAGGGTCGTTGGGGCTTCTCCCCCTGTGTATGAGGGTAGGGTGTGTTGGGGCATCTCCCCTGTGTATGAGGGTAGGGTGTGCTGGGGCATCCCCCCTGTGTATGAGGGTAGCGTGTGTTGCGGCTTCCCCCCCTGTATATGAAGGTGGGGGGTTTGTTGGGGCATCTCCCCTGTGTATGAGGGTAGGTGTTTTTGGGGCATCTCCCCCTGTGTATGAGGGTAGGGTGTGTTGGGGCTTCTCCCCCTGTGTATGAAGGTAGGGTGTGTTGGGGTTTCTCCCCTGTATATGAAGGTAGGGTGTGTTGGGGCATTTCCCCCTGTGTATGAGGGTAGGGTGTATTGGGACATCTCCCCCTGTGTATGAGGGTAGGGTGTGTTGGGGCTTCTCCCCTGTGTATGAAGGCAGGGTGTGTTGGGGCATCTCCCATTGTGTATGAGGGTAGGGTGTTTTGAGGCATCTCCCCCTGTGTATGAGGGTAGGGTGTGTTGGGGCTTCTCCCCCTGTGTATGAAGGTAGGGTATGTTGGGGCTTCTCCCTCTATGTATGAAGGTAGGATGTGTTGGGGCATCTCCCCCTGTGTATGAAGGTAGGGTGTGTTGGGGCTTCTCCCCCTGTATATGAAGGTAGGGTGTGTTGGGCATCTCCCCCTGTGTATGAGGGTAGGGTGTGTTGGGGCTTCTCCCCCTGTGTATGAAGGTGGGGTGCGTTGGGCTTCTCCCCCTGTGTGTGAAGGTATGGTTGTTGGGACTTCTCCCCCTGTGTATTGAAGGTAGGGTGCTTTTGGGGCTTCTCCCCCTGTGTATGAAAGTGGGGGTGTGTTGGGGCATCTCCCCGTGTATGAGGGTAGGGTGTGTTGGGGCTTCTCCCCCTGTGAAATCAAGGTAGGGTGTGTTGGGGCTTCCCCCCCTGTGAAATGAAGGTAGAGTGTGTTGGGCTTTCCCCCCTGTGTATGAGGGTGGGGGTGTGTTGGGGGCCTTCTCCCCCTGTATATGAAGGTAGGGTGTGTTGGGGGATCTCCCCCTGTGTATGAGGGTAGGGTTTTGTTGGGGCATCCCCCCCCTGTGTATGAGGGTAGGGTGTGCGGGGCATCTCCCCTGTGAATGAGGGTAGGGTGTGTTGGGGCATCTCCCCTGTGTATGAGGGTAGGGTGTGTTGGAGCTTTCTCCCCCTGTGTATGAAGGTAGGGTGTGTTGGGGCTTCTCCCCCTGTATATGAAGGTAGGGTGTGTTGGGGGATCTCCCCTGTGTATGAGGGTAGGGTGTGTTGGGGCATCTCCCCCTGTGTAATGGGTAGGGTGTGTTGGGGCATCTCCCCCTGTGTATGAGGGTAGGGTGTGTTGTGGGCATCTCCCCTGTGTATGAGGGTAGGGTGTGTTGGGGCATCTCCCCTGTGTATGAAGGTAGGGTGTGTTGGGGCATCTCCCCCTGTGTATAAGGGTAGGGTGAGTTGGGGCATCTCCCCCTGTGTATGAGGGTAGGGTGTGTTGGGGCTTCTCCAATGTGTATGAAGGTAGGGTGTGTTGGGGCTTCTCCCCCTGTGTATGAGGGTAGGGTTGTGTTTGGGGCTTCTCCCCCTGTGTATGAGGGTAGGGTGTGTTGGGGCATCTCCCCCTGTGTATGAGGGTAGGGTGTGCTGGGGCATCTCCCCTGTGTATGAGGGTAGCGTGTGTTGGGGCTTCTCCCCCTGTATATGAAGGTAGGGGGTGTTGGGGCATCTCCCCCTGTGTATGAGGGTAGGGTGTGTTGGGGCATCTCCCCCTGTGTATGAGGGTAGGGTGTGTTGGGGCATCTCCCCCTGTGTATGAGGGTAGGGTGTGTTGGGGCTTCTCCCCCTGTGTATGAAGGTAGGGTGTGTTGGGGCTTCTCCCCTGTATATGAAGGTAGGGTGTGTTGGGGCATTTCCCCCTGTGTATGAGGGTAGGGTGTATTGGGACATCTCCCCCTGTGTATGAGGGTAGGGTGTGTTGGGGCTTCTCCCCTGTGTATGAAGGCAGGGTGTGTTGGGGCATCTCCCCCTGTGTATGAGGGTAGGGTGTTTTGAGGCATCTCCCCCTGTGTATGAGGGTAGGGTGTGTTGGGGCTTCTCCCCCTGTGTATGAAGGTAGGGTGTGTTGGGGCTTCTCACTCTATGTATGAAGGTAGGATGTGTTGGGGCATCTCCCCCTGTGTATGAAGGTAGGGTGTGTTTGGGGCTTCTCCCCTGTATATGAAGGTAGGGTGTGTTGGGCATCTCCCCCTGTGTATGAGGGTAGGGTGTGTTGGGGCTTCTCCCCATGTGTATGAAGGTAGGGTGCGTTGGGGCTTCTCCCCCTGTGTGTGAAGGTATGGTGTGTTGGGACTTCTCCCCCTGTGTATGAAGGTAGGGTGCGTTGGGGCTTCTCCCCTTGTGTATGAAGGTAGGGTGTGTTGGGGCATCTCCCCGTGTGTGAGGGTAGGGTGTGTTGGGGCTTCTCCCCCTGTGTATGAAGGTAGAGTGTGTTGGGCATCTCCCCCTGTGTATGAGGGTAGGGTGTGTTGGGGCTTCTCCCCCTGTGTATGAAGGTAGGGTGTGTTGGGGCATCTCCCCCTGTGTATGAGGGTAGGGTGTGTTGGGGCTTCTCCCCCTGTGTATGAAGGTAGGGTGTGTTGGGGCTTCTCCCCCTGTGTATGAAGGCAGGGTGTGTTGGGGCTTCTCCCCCTGTATATGAAGGTAGGGTGTGTTGGGTCTTTTCCCCCTGTATATGAGGGTAGGGTGTGTTGGGGCTTCTCCCCCTGTGTATGAAGGCAGGGTGTGTTGGGGCTTCTCCCCCTGTGTATGAGGGTAGGGTGTGTTGGGGCTTCTCCCCCTGTGTATGAAGGCAGGGTGTGTTGGGGCTTCTCCCCCTGTGTATGAAGGCAGGGTGTGTTGGGGCTTCTCCCCCTGTATATGAGGGTAGGGTGTGTTGGGGCTTCTCCCCTGTGTATGAAGGCAGGGTGTGTTGGGGCATCTCCCATTGTGTATGAGGGTAGGGTGTTTTGAGGCATCTCCCCCTGTGTATGAGGGTAGGGTGTGTTGGGGCTTCTCCCCCTGTGTATGAAGGTAGGGTATGTTGGGGCTTCTCCCTCTATGTATGAAGGTAGGATGTGTTGGGGCATCTCCCCCTGTGTATGAAGGTAGGGTGTGTTGGGGCTTCTCCCCCTGTATATGAAGGTAGGGTGTGTTGGGCATCTCCCCCTGTGTATGAGGGTAGGGTGTGTTGGGGCTTCTCCCCCTGTGTATGAAGGTAGGGTGCGTTGGGGCTTCTCCCCCTGTGTGTGAAGGTATGGTGTGTTGGGACTTCTCCCCCTGTGTATGAAGGTAGGGTGCGTTGGGGCTTCTCCCCCTGTGTATGAAAGTAGGGTGTGTTGGGGCATCTCCCCGTGTATGAGGGTAGGGTGTGTTGGGGCTTCTCCCCCTGTGTATCAAGGTAGGGTGTGTTGGGGCTTCTCCCCCTGTGTATGAAGGTAGAGTGTGTTGGGCATCTCCCCCTGTGTATGAGGGTAGGGTGTGTTGGGGCTTCTCCCCCTGTATATGAAGGTAGGGTGTGTTGGGGGATCTCCCCCTGTGTATGAGGGTAGGGTGTGTTGGGGCATCTCCCCCTGTGTATGAGGGTAGGGTGTGCTGGGGCATCTCCCCTGTGAATGAGGGTAGGGTGTGTTGGGGCATCTCCCCCTGTGTATGAGGGTAGGGTGTGTTGGAGCTTCTCCCCCTGTGTATGAAGGTAGGGTGTGTTGGGGCTTCTCCCCCTGTATATGAAGGTAGGGTGTGTTGGGGGATCTCCCCCTGTGTATGAGGGTAGGGTGTGTTGGGGCATCTCCCCCTGTGTATGAGGGTAGGGTGTGTTGGGGCATCTCCCCCTGTGTATGAGGGTAGGGTGTGTTGGGGCATCTCCCCCTGTGTATGAGGGTAGGGTGTGTTGGGGCATCTCCCCTGTGTATGAAGGTAGGGTGTGTTGGGGCATCTCCCCCTGTGTATAAGGGTAGGGTGAGTTGGGGCATCTCCCCCTGTGTATGAGGGTAGGGTGTGTTGGGGCTTCTCCAATGTGTTTGAAGGTAGGGTGTGTTGGGGCTTCTCCCCCTGTGTATGAGGGTAGGGTGTGTTGGGGCTTCTCCCCCTGTGTATGAGGGTAGGGTGTGTTGGGGCATCTCCCCCTGTGTATGAGGGTAGGGTGTGCTGGGGCATCTCCCCTGTGTATGAGGGTAGCGTGTGTTGGGGCTTCTCCCCCTGTATATGAAGGTAGGGGGTGTTGGGGCATCTCCCCCTGTGTATGAGGGTAGGGTGTGTTGGGGCATCTCCCCCTCGTGTATGAGGGTAGGGTTGTGTTGGGGGCATCTCCCCCTGTGATTGAGGGTAGGGTGTGTTGGGGCTTCTCCCTGTGTATGAAGGTAGGGTGTGTTGGGGCTTCTCCCCTGTATATGAAGGTAGAGGTGTGTTGGGGCATTTCCCCCTGTTTTATGAGGGTAGGGTGTGTTGGGCTTCTCCCCCTGTGTATGAAGGTAGGGTGTGTTGGGGCTTCTCCCTGTATATGAAGGTAGGGTGTGTTGGGGCATTTCCCCCTGTGTATGAGGGTAGGGTGTGTTGGGGCTTCTCCCCTGTGTATGAAGGCAGGGTGTGTTTGGGCATCTCCCCCTGTGTATGAGGGTAGGGTGTTTTGAGGCATCTCCCCCTGTGTATGAGGGTAGGGTGTGTTGGGGCTTCTCCCCCTGTGTATGAAGGTAGGGTGTGTTGGGGCTTCTCACTCTATGTATGAAGGTAGGATGTGTTGGGGCATCTCCCCCTGTGTATGAAGGTAGGGTGTGTTGGGGCTTCTCCCCCTGTATATGAAGGTAGGGTGTGTTGGGCATCTCCCCCTGTGTATGAGGGTAGGGTGTGTTGGGGCTTCTCCCCATGTGTATGAAGGTAGGGTGCGTTGGGGCTTCTCCCCCTGTGTGTGAAGGTATGGTGTGTTGGGACTTCTCCCCCTGTGTATGAAGGTAGGGTGCGTTGGGGCTTCTCCCCCTGTGTATGAAGGTAGGGTGTGTTGGGGCATCTCCCCGTGTGTGAGGGTAGGGTGTGTTGGGGCATCTCCCCCTGTGTATGAAGGTAGGGTGTGTTGGGGCTTCTCCCCCTGTGTATGAAGGTAGAGTGTGTTGGGCATCTCCCCCTGTGTATGAGGGTAGGGTGTGTTGGGGCTTCTCCCCCTGTGTATGAAGGTAGGGTGTGTTGGGGCATCTCCCCCTGTGTATGAGGGTAGGGTGTGTTGGGGCTTCTCCCCTGTATATGAAGGTAGGGTGTGGTTGGGGCTTCTCCCCCTGTGTATGAGGGTAGGGTGTGTTGGGGCTTCTCCCCCTGTATATGAGGGTAGGGTGTGTTGGGGCTTCTCCCCCTGTGTATGAGGGTAGGGTGTGTTGGGGCTTCTCCCCCTGTGTATGAAGGCAGGGTGTGTTGGGGCTTCTCCCCCTGTATATGAGGGTAGGGTGTGTTGGGGCTTCTCCCCCTGTGTATGAGGGTAGGGTGTGTTGGGGCTTCTCCCCCTGTATATGAGGGTAGGGTGTGTTGGGGCTTCTCCCCCTGTATATGAAGGTAAGGTGTGTTGGAACTTCTCCCCCTGTATATGAACGAAGGGAGTGTTGGAACTTCTCCCCCTGTATATGAAGGAAGGGAGTGTTGGAACTTCTCCCCCTGTATATGAAGGAAGGGAGTGTTGGAAAGTCTTCCCCTGTATATGAAGGAAGGGAGTGTTGCAGCTTCTCTCCCTGTATAAGAAGGAAGGGAGTGTTGGAACTTCTCCCCCTGTATATGAAGGAAGGGAGTGTTGCAGCTTCTCTCCCTGTATATGACGGAAGGGAGTGTTGGAACTTCTCCCCCTGTATATGAAGGAAGGGTGTGTTGGAACTTCTCCCCCTGTATGTGAAGGAAGTGTTGGAACTTCTCCCCCTGTATGTGAAGGAAGTGTTGGAACTTCTCCCCCTGTATATGAAGGAAGGGAGTGTTGGAACTTCTCCCCCTCTGTATGAAGGAAGGGAGTGTTGGAACCTCTCCCCCTGTATACGAAGGGAGTGTTGGAATTTCTCCCCTGTATATGAAGGAAGGGAGTGTTGGAACTTCTCCCCCTGTCTATGAGGGGAGTGTTGGAACTTCTCCCCCTGTATATGAAGGGAGGGAATGTTGGAACTTCTCCCCCTGTATATGAAGGGAGGGAATGTTGGAACTTCTCCCCCTGTATATGAAGGGAGTGTAGGAACTTCTCCCCCTGTATATGAAGGGAGTGTTGGAACTTCTCCCCCCTGTATATGAAGGGAGTGTTGGAACTTCTCCCCCCTGTATATGGAGTGTTGGAACTTCTCCCCCCTTTATACGAAGGGAGTGTTGGAACTTTTCCCCCCTTTATACGAAGGGAGTGTTGGAACTTTTCCCCCCTTTATACGAAGGGAGTGTTGGAACTTTTCCCCCCTTTATACGAAGGGAGTGTTGGAACTTTTCCCCCTTTATACGAAGGGAGTGTTGGAACTTTTCCCCCCTTTATACGAAGGGAGTGTTGGAACTTTTCCCCCCTTTATACGAAGGGAGGCAGTGTTGGGAACTCCTCTTTTATATATGAAAGGAGGGAGTATTGGAACTTCCCCTTATATATATGATGGGAGGGAGTACTGGGACTTCCCCATATATATAAAGGGAGGGAGTATTGGGACTATCTAATATATATAAAGGGAGGGGGCGTTAGTAATTCCCTTATTTATTAAGGAAAGGTATACTTTTATACCTTTATACCTATGATGAGTCATACTTCTCTGGTGCTTGCCGGGTCAACCAGGCTGTTGCTGCTGTTGGTAATTTCTCACATATATGAAGGAGGACCCATTTTGAAAAAGGACCTTTTTATATGCAAATGGTTGAAAACCAATTTGCAATTTGTAAACGTTGCAAATTGCAAGAACAGCGCTACTGAAGCCTGCTTAATTTTTCCCAGATATCCCTTAAGTCATTAAGAAATTAATTACCGTCTTGCATTTACCTGAGTGTTTTAATTACCTGGCCATTAATTTAACCTCAGTAGCAGAAACAGTTTTTTTCTAACCAGTATATTTAATTGTTTAAGGTTTTGTTTGTCTCTGGTGTGTGTGTTCATCTATTTTACTTGTGTGTGTTCATCTATTTTACTTGTGTGTGTTCATCTATTTTACTTGTGTGTGTTCATCTATTTTACTTGTGTGTGTTCATCTATTTTACTTGTGTGTGTTCATCTATTTTACTTGTGTGTGTTCATCTATTTTACTTGTGTGTGTTTCATCTATTTTACTTGTGTGTGTTCATCTATTTTACTTGTGTGTGTTCATCTATTTTACTTGTGTGTGTTCATCTATTTTACTTGTGTGTGTTCATCTATTTTACTTGTGTGTGTTCATCTATTTACTTGTGTATGTTCATCTATTTACTTGTGTGTGTTCATCTATTTTACTTGTGTGTGTTCATCTATTTTACTTGTGTGTGTTCATCTATTTTACTTGTGTGTGTTCATCTATTTTATTCGTGTATGTTCATCTATTTTACTTGTGTGTGTTCATCTATTTTTACTTGTGTGTGTTCATCTATTTTACTTGTGTGTGTTCATCTATTTTATTCGTGTATGTTCATCTATTTTACTTGTGTGTGTTCATCTATTTTACTTGTGTGTGTTCATCTATTTTACTTGTGTGTGTTCATCTATTTTACTCGTGTATGTTCATCTATTTTACTCGTGTATGTTCATCTATTTTATTCGTGTATGTTCATCTGTTTTACTCGTGTATGTTCATCTATTTTACTCGTGTATGTTCATCTATTTTATTCGTGTATGTTCATCTGTTTTACTCGTGTATGTTCATCTATTTTATTCGTGTATGTTCATCTATTTTATTCGTGTATGTTCATCTATTTTACTCGTGTATGTTCATCTGTTTTACTCGTGTATGTTCATCTATTTTATTCGTGTATGTTCATCTACTTTATTCCTGTATGTTCATCTATTTTACTCGTCTATGTTCATCTATTTTACTCGTTCTTGATTTTTTTTTGTGGTTGTATAGGTCGAGTCTTGGCTCGTGGCCTTTCCTCTCGGACTTGCTGCTACTGGGATTGCGTACACTTCTGGCTTTGAGAGTCCGATCATACCTTTTCTTAAACCTATGTATGGATACTGTCTCTGTCATTTCGCTGTCCAAATCGTTCCACTTCCTGACCACTTTGGGGCTGAAGAAATGTTTCATAACATCTCCGTGACTCGTCTATATTTTCAGTTACCTGATGTGTCCTTGTGTACTTGTTTCCCACCTTTCGTATAACCCATCCCTGTGCACCCTATCATTTCCTCTCGGTATTTTGCACGTCATTATCATCCCATCCCTGGTTTTTCTGTCCTCCAGTGTCGACATCTTTAGATCCTTTAGTTTCTCCTTATTGTACGTATGTGCTGGGACTGGTTTTGTTGCAAACCTCTTCACTTTTTCCAGCTTCTTGACATGCTTGATCAGGTGTGTGTTCCATTCTGGTGCCCCAAGATTGGCCTGACGTATGTTGTATATAGTGTCGTGAAGCACTCTCTTTTTGATATTCCTGAAAGCTAATCTTATATTTGCTTGATGCGCGTGTGCTATAGAGGTTATTCGGGTGATATGTTCGGTACAGTGTTCTCTTTGAGGCTTCCTTAAGTGAGGTTTGCAATCTTTGCCCCTTTCCCCGAGTCTTCCCTCTGTTTTTGATTCTTTTTGCCTCTCGCAGTTTTCATAACCTTTCAGTTGCTGGGGTTGAGTGTTATTAACGTAACCACTTATCAGATCAATCCTGCATCTTGCCCAAGTTCATTTGTACCTTTTATTTTCCTCATCTGTTTTTATATTACTCATTAGTTTCACATCTGCGACCAGGATACATCAGACTCTGTCCTCTGGCATGTTCACGTATACCAGAAACAGTACAAGTCCCGTGACTGATCTTAGTAGAACCCCATTTTTCACACTTGCTTATTCTATCACCTTTTGTTTCCTTCCTGTTAGGTATCTGTGAATGCTTTCATCCATTCACAGTCATACATAATACTGCGTCAAACGTATTCTTACAGCCCAAACTGTAACTTGTAACATTGCCATAGACTTCAGGTTTGTGAGACAGGATATATTTTATCTCTCAAATCATTTTGGTCATTGTTTATGAATCCTCTCGTGTCCCGGTGTTCCACAGCCTTAAATATATGCATGTCAGCGACACTGGCCTGTAGTATAATGCTACTTGTCTGTCTCCTTATATGTTGCGACTACGTCAAATTTTTCCACATCTCTGGCAGTTGCCCTGTAACAGCTAATTTGAAGATGTTAGTAGCAGTGTAAGCAGTGCTTCTCCTCCCTCATTCAGAACCCACGGAGAGGCATTACTTGGTCCTATTTCCTTCCAGGTATCTAACTGGGTAGTTATTTCACCTCTTCTGTCATATGTTCTATATCCAGTACTTGCTGGTGCACTCTTTCTCTTTGACCCTCCGGTAGTGTTCCTATTTTCTCAGAGAACACCTTTAGTATTTTGTTCGTCTTTGCACTTTCTAGTCAATTCGTGTGGCTGTATTCCTTCCTTAGTCTTATTACTTGGTCTTTTATTGTTGTCTTCCTTCCGATGAGAGTGTATACCAACTTTGGTTCAGATTTGGCTTTCAATTCTGTTAGTCTCAAAATTACTGGTCAACTTCTATTCTTACTCGTGTGTATTTGTTTCTGGCTCGTCTGCTCGTTTCCTTGCTGTCTACTGTTCTTTGCTTTCTACATTTTCTCCATGCTCTTGCAATTATATTTTTTGCCTCTGCTTCTCGGAGTGAACCATGGGTTCTCACTATTCTTATCATGGCCTCTTATACTGTCACTATTCTTATCATGGCCTCTTATACTGTCACTATTCTTATCATGGCCTCTTATACTGTCACTATTCTTATCATGGCCTCTTATACTGTCACTATTATTATCATGGCCTCTTATACTGTCACTATTATTATCATGGCCTCTTATACTGTCACTATTATTAGCATGGCCTCTTATACTGTCACTATTATTATCATGGCCTCTTATACTGTCACTATTATTAGCATGGCCTCTTATACTGTCACTATTCTTATCATGGCCTCTTATACTGTCACTATTATTAGCATGGCCTCTTATACTGTCACTATTATTAGCATGGCCTCTTATACTGTCACTATTATTATCATGGCCTCTTATACTGTCACTATTATTATCATGGCCTCTTATACTGTCACTATTATCATGGCCTCTTATACTGTCACTATTATCATGGCCTCTTATACTGTCACTATTATCATGGCCTCTTATACTGTCACTATTATCATGGCCTCTTATACTGTCAGTATTATCATGGCCTCTTATACCGTCACTATTATTATCATGGCCTCTTATACTGTCAGTATTATCATGGCCTCTTATACTGTCACTATTATCATGGCCTCTTATACTGTCACTATTATCATGGCCTCTTATACTGTCACTATTATCATGGCCTCTTATACTGTCACTATTATCATGGCCTCTTATACTGTCAGTATTATCATGGGCCTCTTAAAACTGTCATTATTATCATGGCCTCTTATACCGTCACTATTATTATCATGGCCTCTTATACTGTCAGTATTATCATGGCCTCTTATACCGTCACTATTATTATCATGGCCTCTTATACTGTCACTATTATCATGGCCTCTTATACTGTCAGTATTATCATGGCCTCTTATACTGTCAGTATTATCATGGCCTCTTATACCGTCACTATTATTATCATGGCCTCTTATACTGTCAGTATTATCATGGCCTCTTATACTGTCACTATTATCATGGCCTCTTATACCGTCACTATTATTATCATGGCCTCTTATACTGTCAGTATTATCATGGCCTCTTATACCGTCACTATTATTATCATGGCCTCTTATACTGTCAGTATTATCATGGCCTCTTATACTGTCACTATTATCATGGCCTCTTATACTGTCACTATTATCATGGCCTCTTATACTGTCAGTATTATCATGGCCTCTTATACTGTCACTATTATCATGGCCTCTTATACTGTCACTATTATCATGGCCTCTTATACTGTCACTATTATCATGGCCTCTTATACTGTCACTATTATCATGGCCTCTTATACTGCTCAGTGTGAATCTTACCTCCGCCTCGAGTCACTTTCCAACTGCAAACAAAAAGGCACAATACTGTGACTGGAACAATACACAAATGACGACGTTTCAGTCCGACTTGAACCATTTAGTGTGCCTTGTTAATGGTCCAAGTCGGACCGAAACGTCGGTCATAGGCTTCTCTCTCCTATGTGCGGGTTATTTGTGTATTCCAACCATAAACTCTATCATTCCAGTCATTGCCTTACCTTTTAGATCGTTTCTCCTCTTTAGAAGTCTGTTTTTTATTTCCAGTTCTGTGTTTCTCTCAATGTTTCTCTCGGTGTTTACATGCTATGTTTCTCTCAATGTTTATGTGCTGTTTCAATGTTTGTGTGCTGTGTTTCTTTGTGTTTACGTCCACATTTATGAACCTTGGCACTATGAGTTAACTTCCATCCTGTTCAGGTAGGACGGAAGCTTCATCAATATCTGCTATTATCAGATAGTTGAAGGATAGTATAAGGCTCTCCCCCCACCCCGTGCTCCCTCAGACGGGTGGGAGACTCCCTGGGGATGTGTATTATGGTTGCATGTCTTGACACATCGTCAAGCCTTGAAGGT
>NC_069429.1:3877611-4085111 GCF_026875155.1 Cherax quadricarinatus | reverse complement strand
ATCCTGGCCTGCCGCAGTAAAGGGTGTGATAAAAGAGAAAAAGGTAGCTTATGAGATGTATTTACAAAGCAGAAGTGTTATAAGTAGAGTAAAGTATATGGAGAGTAGAAGAAAGGTGAAGAGAGTGGTGAGAGAGTGCAAAAAGAGAGCAGATGATAGAGTGGGAGAGGCACTGTCAAGAAATTTTAATGGAAAAAAAATTTTGGAGTTAAGAAAGCCTAGGGAACAAATGGATTTGTCAGTTAAAAACAGAGTAGGGGAGTTAGTAGATGGGGAGATGGAGGTTTTGGGTAGATGGTGAGAATATATTGAGGAACTTATAAGTGTCGACGAAGAAAGGGAGGCGGTAATTTCATGCACTGGCCAGGGAGGTATACCATCTTTTAGGAGTGAAGAAGAGCAGGATGTGAGTGTGGGGGAGGTGCGTGAGGCATTACGTAGAATGAAAGGAGGTAAAGCAGCTGGAACTGATGGGATCATGACAGAAATGTTAAAAGCAGGGGGGGATATAGTGTTGGAATGGTTGGTACTTTTGTTTAATAAATGTATGAAAGAGGGGAAGGTACCTAGGGATTGGCGGAGAGCTTGTATAGTCCCTTTATATAAAGGGAAGGGGGACAAAAGAGATTGTAAAAATTATAGAAGAATAAGTTTACCGAGTATACCAGGAAAAGTGTACGGTAGGGTTATTGTTGAAAGAATTAGAGGTAAGACAGAATGTAGAATTGCGGATGAGCAGGGAGGTTTCAGAGTGGGTAGGGGAGGTGTAGATCAAGTGTTTACATTGAAGCATATATGTGAGCAGTATTTAGATAAAGGTAGGGAAGTTTTTATTGCATTTATGGATTTAGAAAAGGCATATGATAGAGTGGATAGGGAAGCAATATGGCAGATGTTGCAAGTATAGGGAATAGGTGGTAAGTTACTAAATGTGGTACTTTTTATGAGGATAGTGAGGCTCAGGTTAGGGTGTGTAGAAGAGAGGGAGACTACTTCCCGGTGAAAGTAGGTCACCATGGTTGTTTAATATATTTATAGATGGGGTTGTAAAAGAATTAAATGCTAGGGTGTTCGGGATAGGGGTGGGATTAAATTATGGGGAATTAAACACAAAATGGGAAGTGACACAGTTACTTTTTGCTGATGATACTGTGCTTATGGGAGATTCTAAAGAAAAATTGCAAAGGTTAGTGGACGAATTTGGGAGGGTGTGTAAAGGTAGAAAGTTGAAAGTGAACATAGAAAAGAGTAAGGTGATGAGGGTATCAAATGATTTAGATAAAAAAAATGGATATCAAATTGGGGAGGAGTATGGAAGAAGTGAATGTTTTCAGATATTTGGGAGTTGACGTGTCAGCGGATGGAATTATGAAGGATGAGGTTAATCATAGAATTGATGAAGGAAAAAAGGTGAGTGGTGCATTGAGGTATATGTGGAGGCAAAAAATGTTATCTATGGAGGCAAAGAAGGGAATGGATGAAAGTATAGTAGTACCAACACTCTTATATGGGTGTGAAGTTTGGGTTGTAAATGCTGCAGCGAGGAGGCGGTTGGAGGCAGTGGAGATGTCCTAAGGGCAATGTGTCGTGTAAATATTATGCAGAAAATTCGGAGTGTGGAAATTAGGAGGTGTGGAGTTAAAAGTATTAGTCAGAGGGCTGAAGAGGGTTTGTTGAGGTGGTTTGGCCATTTAGAGAGAATGAATTAAAGTAGAATGACATGGAGAGTGTATAAATCAGTAGGGGAATGAAGGCAGGGTAGGGGTCGTCCTCGAAAAGGTTGGAGGGAGGGGGTAAGGAGGTGTTGTGGGCGAGGGGTTTGGATTTCCAGCAAGCGTGCGTGAGCGTGTTCGATAGGAGTAAATGGAGACAAATGGTATTTGGGACCTGACAAGCTGTTGGAGTGTGAGCAGGGTAATATTTAAAGTAAAAGGACACAAGTGCAACTAATGTGACATTTATTGTGGCAACGTTTCGCTCTCCAGGAGCATTATCAAGTCATTACCAACAATACACGGACACAGAGGGTATATAAAGGCTCAGAGTGAGGTGCAATACTAGTGAGGTACCATTTCGATGTTCACTAGTGGTAGTGGTGGTAGTAGTAGTAGTAGTAGTGGTAGTGACAAAAGTAATACAATATGGTAGAGCAATTAATTCGTACATGAATAAAAGGATATAAAAGCTATTACTTGGGTAACATAAAAATAGGTTGGACAAATATAGACTGGAAAGAGGCAGCTTGTTTCAGTGTTCACTCTGTAATGTGCTTTGTGTAGTATAACAGGAGAGACTATGTGATGGCAGGGTTTACTGTTTTCAGGAGGATTCTTGCCAAGACTTCGGAGATGGTGAAGCTGCCGTTGTTTTGTTTAATTGTTTTGAAACAGCGATCAGTGCTGATTCGAGGCACTTGCGTCTGCGGAAATTAGTTTCTTTGATCACTAATTGGGCGTCTCTGAATTTCATGAGATGATTGGTGGAATTTCGGTGTTGTACACAGGCGTTGTTCCAGTTATCGTTCCTACATGCGTAAATGTGTTCATTGAGGCGGGTGTCGAGGTTTCTTGCTGTTTCACCTACGTAAATCTTGTCACAGCCTCCACAGGGTATAGTGTAAACTCCTGCATTGACTGGTTCGTGGTGCTTGGATTTTGTCCTGGTTAGATCCTTTATTGAAGTGCTGAAAGCGATGGCGACTCTGGTGTTAGCTTGTGAAAGTACTTTTGAGACGTTTAGGGGGCTTCCACACACGGGGCTGACACAGGGGGCTTCCACACAGGGAGCTTCCACACAGGGGGCTTCCACACACGGGGCTTCCACACACGGGGCTGACACAGGGGGCTTCCACACACGGGGCTGACACAGGGGACTTCCACACACTGGGCTGACACAGGGGCTTCCACACACGGGGCTGACACAGGGGGCTTCACAAACGGGGGTGACACAGGGACTTCCACACACGGGCTGACAAAGGGGCTTCCACACACGGGGCTGACACAGGGGCTTCCACACGGGGCTGACACAGGGGACTTCCACACACGGGGCTGACACAGGGGGCTTCCACACACGGGCTGACACAGGGGACTTCCACACGGGGCTGACACAGGGGGCTTCCACACACGGGGCTGACACAGGGGCTTCCACACACGGGCTGACACAGGGGGCTTCCACACACGGGGCTGACACAGGGGCTTCCACACACGGGGCTGACACAGGGGACTTCCACACACTGGGCTGACACAGGGGGCTTCCACACACGGGGCTGACACAGGGGACTTCCACACACGGGGCTGATAAAGGGGGCTTCCACACACGGGGCTGACACAGGGGCTTCCACACGGGGCTGACACAGGGACTTCCACACACGGGGCTGACACAGGGGGCTTCCACACAGGGGCTTCCGCACTCGGGCTCACACAGGGGACTTCCACACACGGGGCTGACACAGGGGGCTTCTACACAGGGGGCTTCCACACACGGGGCTGACACAGGGGGCTTCCACACACGGGGCTTCCACACACGGGGCTGACACAGGGCCTTCCACACACGGGCTGACACAGGGGGCTTCCACACACGGGGCTGACACTGGGGGCTTCCACACACGGGCTGACCCAGGGGGCTTCCACACACGGGCTGACACAGGGGACTTCCACCCACGGGGCTGACACAGGGGACTTCCACCCACGGGGCTGACACCAGGGGGCTTCCACACACGGGGCTGACACAGGGGGCTTCCACACACGGGCTGACACAGGGACTTCCACACACGGGGCTGACACAGGGGACTTCCACACACGGGGCTGACACAGGGGGCTTCCACACACGGGCTGACACAGGGGACTTCCACACACGTTGCTGACACAGGGGGCTTCCACGCACGGGGCTTCCACAGGGGCTTTCCACACACGGGCTGACACAAGGGGCTTCCACACACGGGGCTGACACAGGGACTTCCACACACGGGCTGACACAGGGTGCTTCCAAACACGGGGCTGACACAGGGGACTTCCACACACGGGCTGACACAGGGGGCTTCCACACACGGGGCTGACACAGGGGGCTTCCACACTCGGGGCTGACACAGGGGGCTTCACACACAGGGCTGACACAGGGGACTTCCACACACGGGCTGACACAGGGGGCTTCCACACAGGGGCTTCCGCACTCGGGGCTCACACAGGGGACTTCCACACACGGGGCTGACACAGGGGGCTTCTACACAGGGGGCTTCCACACACGGGGCTGACACAGGGGGCTTCCACACACGGGGCTTCCACACACGGGGCTGACACAGGGGCCTTCCACACACGGGGCTGACACAGGGGGCTTCCACACACGGGCTGACACTGGGGCTTCCACACACGGGGCTGACCCAGGGGGCTTCCACACACGGGGCTGACACAGGGGACTTCCACCCACGGGCTGACACAGGGGACTTCCACCCACGGGGCTGACACAGGGGGCTTCCACACACGGGGCTGACACAGGGGGCTTCCACACACGGGGCTGACACAGGGGACTTCCACACACGGGGCTGACACAGGGGACTTCCACACACGGGGCTGACACAGGGGGCTTCCACACACGGGGCTGACACAGGGGACTTCCACACACGTTGCTGACACAGGGGGCTTCCACGCACGGGGCTTCCACAGGGGGCTTCCACACACGGGGCTGACACAAGGGGCTTCCACACACGGGGCTGACACAGGGGACTTCCACACACGGGGCTGACACAGGGTGCTTCCAAACACGGGGCTGACACAGGGGACTTCCACACACGGGGCTGACACAGGGGGCTTCCACACACGGGGCTGACACAGGGGGCTTCCACACTCGGGGCTGACACAGGGGGCTTCCACACACAGGGCTGACACTGGGGACTTCCACACACGGGGCTGACACAGGGGACTTCCACACACGCGGCTGACACGGGACTGACACACGGGCTTCCACACACGGGGCTGACACAGGGGGCTTCCACACACGGGGCTAACACAGGGGGCTTCCACACACGGGGCTGACACAGGGGCTTCCCACACACGGGGCTGACAGGGGCTTCCACACACGGGCTGACACAGGGGGCTTCCACACACGGGGCTGACAGGGGGCTTCCACACACGGGGGTGACACAGGGGGCTTCCACACGTTGCTGACACGGGCTTCCACACACGGGACTGACACAGGGGGCTTCCACACGGACTGACACAGGGGGCTTCCTCACACGGACTGACACAGGGGCTTCCACACAAGGGGCTTCCACACACAGGGGGCTCCACACACGGGGCTGACACAGGGGGCTTCCACACACGGGGCTGACACAGGGGGCTTCCACACACGGGGCTGACACAGGGGGCTTCCACACACGGGGCTGACACAGGGGGCTGACACACACGGCTGACACAGGGGGCTTCCACACACGGACTGACAGGGGGGCTTCCACACACAGGGGGCTTCCAGACACGGGGCTGGCACAGGGGGCTTCCACACACGGGGCTGGCACAGGGGGCTTGCAGACACGGGGCTGACACAAGGGGCTTCCACACACGGGGCTGACACAGGGGGCTTCTACAAACGGGGCTGACACAGGGGCTTCCACAGACGGGGCTGACACAGGGGCTTCCACAGACGGGGCTGACACAGGGGGCTTCCACACACGCGGCTGACACGGGGCTTCCACACACGGGGCTGACACAGGGGGCTTCCACACATGGGACTGACACAGGGGGCTTCCACGCACGGGGCTGACACAGGGGGCTTCCACACACGGGCTGACACAGGGGGCTTCCACACACGCGGCTGACACGGGACTGACACACGGGGCTTCCACACACGGGGCTGACACAGGGGGCTTCCACACACGGGGCTGACACAGGGGGCTTCCACACACGGGGCTGACTGGGGCTTCCACACACGGGGCTGACACAGGGGCTTCCACACGTTGCTGACACGGGGCTTCCACACACGGGACTGACACAGGGGGCTTCCACACGGACTGACACAGGGGCTTCCTCACACGGACTGACACAGGGGGCTTCCACACAAGGGGCTTCCACACACAAGGGGGCTTCCACACACGGGGCTGACACAGGGGGCTTCCACACACGGGGCTGACACAGGGTGCTTCCACACACGGGCTGACACAGGGGGCTTCCACACACGGGGCTGACACAGGGGGCTCCACACACGGCTGACACAGGGGCTTCCACACACGGACTGACACAGGGGGGCTTCCACACACAGGGGGCTTCCACACACGGGGCTGGCACAGGGGGCTTCCACACACGGGGCTGACAGGGGGCTTGCAGACACGGGCTGACACAAGGGGCTTCCACACACGGGCTGACACAGGGGGCTTCCACACACGTGGCTGACACAGGGGGCTTCCACAGACGGGGCTGACACAGGGGCTTCCACAAACGGGCTGACACAGGGGGCTTCCACAGACGGGGCTTCCACAGACGGGCTGACACAGGGGGCTTCCACACACGCGGCTGACACGGGCTCTCCACACACGGGCTGACACAGGGGCTTCCACACATGGGACTGACACAGGGGGCTTCCACGCACGGGCTGACACAGGGGCTTCCACACACGGGGCTGGAACAGGGGCTTCCACACTCTTGGCTGACACAAGGGGCCTTCCACACATGGGGCTGTCACAAGGGGGCTTCCACATTCGGGGCTGACACAAGGGGTTTCCACACACGGGGCTGACACAAGGGGGCTTCCACACACGGGGCTGACACAAGGGGGCTTCCTCACACGGGGCTGACACGGGAGCTTCCACACACGGGACTGACACAGGGGACTTCCACACAAGGGGCTTCCACACAAGGGGCTTCCACACACGGGGCTTCCACACAGGAGGCTTCCACACAGAAGGCTTCCACACAGGCGGCTTCCACACAGGCGGCTTCCACACAGAAGGCTTTCACACAGGAGGCTTTCACACAAGGGGGGCTGCCACACAAGCGGGCTGCCACACAGGAGGCTTTCACGCAGGGGGCTTCCACACAGTAGGCTTTCACACAGGAAATTTTCACACAAAGTGACTGCCACGCAGGAGGCTTTCACACAGGTGGAGCTGCCACACTGAGGGGGTTTCCGCACAGTGGGCGTCCAGTAGGAGGGTTCCGGGCAGTCTGGACGCAGAAATATGATTCTTTTCATCAGGTGGCTTCCAAAGTGAAGGTTTCCGAGCAGTTTGGACGTAAAATTTGAATCTTTTAGTTACTTTCCAAATAAATTCGTATCATCTGAATGTTAAACACAACCAGAACTGGAGGACACTTGCATGTATACACCTGAGATACACCTGTGTGTGTTAACATTAATATGTAATACACCTGTATATGTTAACATTAGTATGTAATACACCTGTATGTGTTAACATTAGTATGTAATACACCTGTATGTGTTAACATTAGTATGTAATACACCTGTATGTGTTAACATTAGTATGTAATACACCTGTATGTGTTAACATTAGTATGTAATACACCTGTATGTGTTAATATTAGTATGTAATACACCTGTGTGTGTTAACATTAGTATGTAATACACCTGTGTGTGTTAATATTAGTATGTAATACACCTGTGTGTGTTAATATTAGTATGTAATACACCTGTGTGTGTTAACATTAATATGTAATACACCTGTATATGTTAACATTAGTATGTAATACACCTGTATATGTTAACATTAGTATGTAATACACCTGTATATGTTAACATTAATATGTAATACACCTGTATATGTTAACATTAGTATGTAATACACCTGTATGTGTTAACATTAGTATGTAATACACCTGTATGTGTTAACATTAGTATGTAATACACCTGTATGTGTTAACATTAGTATGTAATACACCTGTATGTGTTAACATTAGTATGTAATACACCTGTATGTGTTAATATTAGTATGTAATACACCTGTGTGTGTTAACATTAGTATGTAATACACCTGTGTGTGTTAATATTAGTATGTAATACACCTGTGTGTGTTAATATTAGTATGTAATACACCTGTGTGTGTTAATATTAGTATGTAATACACCTGTGTGTGTTAATATTAGTATGTAATACACCTGTGTGTGTTAACATTAGTATGTAATACACCTGTGTGTTAACATTAGTATGTAATACACCTGTGTGTGTTAACATTAGTATGTAATACACCTGTATGTAATACATCTGTATGTATTAACAGTATGTAATACACCTGTATGTGTTAACATTAGTATGTAATACACCTGTATGTAATACACCTGTATGTAATACATCTGTATGTAATACACCTGTTTGTAATACATATGTATGTATTAACATTAGTATGTAATACACCTGTGTGTGTTAACATTAGTATGTAATACATCTATGTGTAGTACACCTGCATGTAATACATCTGTGTGTACTACACCTGTATGTAATACATCTGTGTGTAATACATCTGTATATAATACACCTGTATGTATTAACAAGAGTAAGTAATTTCTTGAACTTTCAGTGTAAAGGGTCCACAACTTGTGCCGGGAACACAATTCGCCTGTCACTTACTCTCTTGACCCTCTAAGTGACTACAGTCCTTAAATAAGACACACGTGCTACAGGAAACGTTTCGTCTGCGCAGCAGGCTTCTTCTGTTGAATACTGATGAATAAACACACTGGAGACTGTAGAAGTAACTTGAGGTAGTCAGTCCCAAAGTCTTTCTTCTACCTAGAGAAAAAAAAACATTCTGAAGCTAGCTTGTATCATTCTGAAGATAGCTTGATCATTCTGAAGCTAACTTGTATCATTCTGAAGATAGCTTGATCATTCTTAAGCTACCTTGTATCATTCTGAAAATAGCTTGTATCATTCTGAAGCTAGTTTGATCATTCTGAAGCTAGTTTGATCATTCTGAAGCTAGCTTGATCATTCTGAAGCTAGTTTGTATCATTCTGAAGATAGCTTGTATAATTCTGAAGTTAGCTTGATCATTCTTAAGCTAGCTTGTATCATTCTTAAGCTAGCTTGTATCATTCTGAAGCTAGTTTGATCATTTTGAAGCTAGCTTGATCATTCTGAAGCTAGCTTGTATCATTCTGAAGCTAGCTTGATCATTCTGAAGCTAGCTTGTATCATTCTGAAGCTAGCTTGTATCACCCAAGCTAGCTTGTATCATTCTCAAGCTAGCTTGATCATTCTGAAGCTAGCTTGATCATTCTGAAGCTAGCTTGTATCATTCTGAAGCTAGCTTGTATCATTCTGAAGCTAGCTTGGATCATTCTGAAGCTAGCTTGTATCATTCTCAAGCTAGCTGGTATCATTCTGAAGCTAGCTTGTGTCTTTTTTTCCTAGGGTGAATGCCGGACGTGCGTATTGGGTACCAATGAACTGATTGTCTCAAGGGACTAGTTCAGAGTGGTGGTGGTACTCATGCTAGAGTGTGTAGTACTACTGAGTACCTCAAGTGGTGGTAATCATGCTAGTATGTGTAGTGCTAATGAGTACCTCGAGTTGTGGTACTCACGTTAGTGTATGTGTAGTACTACTATCTCGAGTGGAGGTACTCATGCTAGTGTGTGTAGTACTACTGAGTACCTCGAGTGGAGGTACTCATGCTAGTATGTGTAGTACTACTAAGTACCTCGAGTAGTGGTAATCATGCTAGTTTGTAGTACTCCGGAGTGCCTCGAGTGGAGGTACTCATACCAGAGTGTGTAGTACCACTGAGCTCATTCCCTAGAGGGACTGCTATATATTTTCCGATTTTGTTTTGAGAATATATGTTTAATACCTCGCGAGAGAGTATTTCTTAATGAGTGACTCAGGTGTGTTGTCTTGGCAGATGTGAACGTCCGTAAGGCTGTGGTCAGAATTTAATGTTTTTGGAGGGGCTGGGTTTGATTGGTGCTTCGGGTACGGAAGGAAAGTTTTGAGTATCTTTGGGAAAATGTTGGTCAAATACATGGTTGGTTTTGATAAGGACATACCTTGTATGGGCCAGTAGGCCTGCTGCAGTGTTCCTTCATGTACATGAATGGTATACAGTACCGACAACATGAAAATTAGACACATGTGCAGTATCTAGGTATCTTTATTATAGACGTTTCGTTATCCAGTGGCTTTATCAATACAAATTAAAGAACATAATTGGAAGACAATTTAACCATATACTGTACCAAAGCTGAGGTAATCCGTCCCTCAACCTCGGAGTTGGTGAAGAGCACCGTAGTCGGAAATAAGTCACTTTGACTTTTTTGGGTTATCCTAGGTTCTCTACACATATGCTGCTATGTATGATAATTATAATCTGTGTAACTGTATTTGTGTAAACCTGAATAAACTTACTAAACTTAGTCTGAAGCACAGGCAAGGTTAGCTGGCGCTTGTATACTGGCGTCAGGTGAGGGACGTATAGCAAACGAAGACACTGTCACTGGTAGGCGGGAATCCCCAGTGGAAGTAGGTCATATCCGAGGAACAGGTCAGTAGTATATAAAAAAATTATGTAGATGTCCTCTGAGCTAAGATTCCATAATTTTGCAGTGTCTGACACGTACATGTATGGTATATAATATCGGTATTGTATACAATGTGGTTCAGAGAACCGACAGGTTGATAAATTAAACACATGTACAACACTTAGGTATCTTTATTGTGGAAACGTTTCGCCACACAGTGACTTCGTCAGTCCTATACAAAGGAGAATGGTGAAGATCAGACGGAGTTTGAGGTAATTAGTCCCTCAGCCTGGAGTCCATGTAATCAGTCCATCAATCTTGAAAAGAATACAGCTTATGTGCGAAGAAGTGGCTTTTATACTTCAGACAGGTGAAGTGAAGCAGTCGTAGACGGTGTCACCTTGGACAAATCCACAGGTGGAAGTAGGTCATGCCTATAGAACTGATGAAGACACTGTGTGGCGAAACATTTCCATAATAAAGATATCCAAGTGTTGCACGTGTATCAGAATTATCAACATGTCTTATTCATCAACTTGTGGGTATTGTGCCTCTAGTTCAGCGGTGGTTAGTCAGGCTATTATGGGCACCAGTCTTGTGGTGACTATAACTTAAATCAGTTACACTTTTATACAACGTGCGAGTTTTTTTTTTTATCTCGTTACCAGATTTTTCACCTTGGATGGACTGTTATGTAATATTCCTTCCTTTCTTCCTCTCCTCCTCCCCGCCCCCCTCCATTCAACCTCTTTCTTACCCTGTTTCTCCCAACCTCCTTCACTTCATAGTTCCCTGCCCTATTCCCTTCCCCCCTCCCCTCCGACCTCTCACTCTCCATCCCCTCTCTCCCCATTTCCCCCAACCCCCCGCACCCCCCCCCTTCCCCCCCCTCCTGCTTTATCTACCTCACGTTGTTTTCCCCAAAGACACGCAGCTGTGAATAGCAAAACCAAAGGGGGGGTTCAAGCAGCTTTAGCTTTGGTTATGAAAAGCGCGTTATATATGGTATCTCTTCCTCCTTCTCTTCCGGTCTTCCCGGTACCTTGTATATCTTCTTTCCCTTTTTTTTCCTTTTTATTTTTCTTTTCCTCCCCCTCCTGGGGAACCGTCTCCCTCCTCCTCCTCCAGATTCACCCCTGGCAAACGGTAACAAGACCAAGACACAACCCTCCTCCCAATTCCCCTGGGACGGAACGGGCCTTTTCCCCCGGCCCGGGACGTAACAACATTCCCCTCCGGGATAACCCGGCACGGAACAGACACTCCCCGGGAGTCCCCTTGGCGACGGTAACATACACTCCCCAGGAGTCCCCGGCGACGGTAACATGCACTCCCCCCAGGTTTCCCACCCTAGCGACGGAACAGACACCCCCCAGGAGTCACCCTGCGACGGTAACAAAACACTCCTCCAGGAGTCCCCCCGGGGCGACGGAAAACCATGACACTCCTCCAGGAGTCACCCTAGCGCGTAACATGACACTTCCTCCGGGGTCCCCCTGGCGACGAACTGACACTCCTCCAGGAGCACCCTGGCGAGGGTAACAGACACTCCCCCAGGGTCCCCTGGCGACGGAACATGACCTCCCCCGGGATCACCCTGGCGAGGAAACAGACACTCCTCCGGGATTCCCCCTAGCCGGTAACATGACACTCCCCCAGGAGTCCCCCCTGGCGAGGGTAACATGACACTCCTACAGGATTCCCCGGCGACGGTAACACGACACCCCCTCCAGGATTCACCCTTGCGACGGTAACATGACACTCCCTGGGATCACCCTGGCACGGTAACTGACAAAAGACACAACTCCCCCAGTAGTCACCCTCCCGGGGTAACATGACACAAGACACAACCCCCTCCAGGAGTCACCCGGGGCGACGGAAACATGACACAGAAAAAACCCCCCCGGGAGTCACCCGGCGACGGTAACATGAACCAAGACACAACCCAGGATCCCCTGGCGACGTAGCAGCCCACAAGACAAAACTCCTCCAGGAGTAAACCCCTGGCGAGGGTAACATGACCCCTGCAGGGTCCCCCCCCTGGCGACGGTAACATGACACTCCCTTCCAGGAGTCCCCCCGGGCGCGGTAACATACATTCCTCCAGGAGTCCCCCTGCGACGGTAACATACACTCCCCCCGGGAGTCACCCTGGCGACGGAAAACATGAACTCCTCCAGATCCCCCCCCGCGAGGGTAACAGACCAAGACAAAACTCCCCAGGAGTCACCCTGGGGGACGGTAACATGACAAAAGACACAACCCCGGGAATCCCCCGGGCGACGGTAACGACACAGACAAAACCCCTCCAGGAGTCCCCTGGCGACGGTAACATGACACCCTCGGGGAGTCCCCCGGGCGACGGTAACATGACATCCTCCAGGAGTCACCCTGGCGACGGTAACATGACATTCCCCCGGGGTCACCCTGGCGCGGTAACATGACACCCTCCAGGGTCACCCTGGCGACGGAAACATGCCCTTCCTCCAGGAGTCCCCCTGGCGAGGGAAAACATGACCAAGACACAATCCTCCAGGAGTCACCCTGGCGACGGTAACTACACAAGAACAACTCCAGGAGTCACCTTGGCGACGCAAAACATGACACAAGATACAATCTCCAGAGTCACCCTGGCGACGGGTAACATGACAAAGACAAAAAACCCCCAGGAGTCACCCTTCGACGGTAACATGACCAAGCCCACAACCCTCAGATTCACACCAGGCACGGTAACATGAGACTTTTCCGGAGTCACCCTGCGACGTAACATGACCTTCTCCAGGAGTCACCAAAGGCGACGGTAACATACACTCCTCAGGAGTTACCCTGGCGACGGTACACTGAACCCTCCAGTAACACCATCAATACTGAAAAGATACAGCTTATTGTGCGAGGAAGTGGCTTTATACACTCAGACAGGGTGAAGTGAAAGCAAGCTCTAGCGGTGTCACCTTGGGACGACAAATCCATCAGAGTTGGGAGTAAGGTCATGCCTATAGAACTGGATGAAAGACACTTGGGTCCTGGCGAAAACATTTCCATAGAAAACTATCCAAGTGTTGCACGTGTATCAGAATTAGCACAACATGTAGTCTTATCTCACTGTGGGTATTGTGCCTCAGAGTTCAGCGGTGGTTAGTCAGGTATTATGGGACCCCCAGGTCCTGTGGTGACTATAACTTAATCAGTTACACTTTCATACAACGTGCGAGTTTTTTTTTTGATCTCGTTACCAGATTTCACCTTGGTGGACTGTTAGTAATATTCACTTCCTTTCGATCCTCCCTCCTCCCGCCCCCTCCAGTTCAACCTCTTTCTTACCCTGTTTCCTCCCAACCCTCCTTCACTTCATAGTTCCCTGCGACTATTCCCTTCCACCCTCCGCCCCTACGACGTACATACATCGAAAAACTCCTCCATCACCCTCTCTCCCCAATTTCCAATCTCCCGCAGCTCCCCTGCCGTACATCACTCCTCGCTTTAGGAGTCACCTCACGTCTGCTTCTCCAGGACACTGCAGCTGTGAACTAGCAAGACACATAAGCGGGGTTCAAGCTGGCTTTAAGCCTATGTTAAAGAAAACGCGTAGTCATAGTGATGGTAATCTATCCTACCTTCTATCCTGGTAGTTCACCTCTGGTACTTGTATACTTTTCCTCTCTTGTACACTGTAATCTCCTCCTCACCCTGGCACTGGTAACCTGTCTCTACTCCCCTCCTCCAGGATCACCCTGGCGACGGTAACATGACACTCCTCCAGGAGTAACCCTGGCGACGGTAACATGACACTCCTCCAGGAGTAACCCTGGCGACGGTAACATGACACTCCTCCAGGAGTCACCCTGGCGACGGTAACATGACACTCCTCCAGGAGTCACCCTGGCGACGGTAACATGACACTCCTCCAGGAGTCACCCTGGCGACGGTAACATGACACTCCTCCAGGATTCACCCTGGCGACGGTAACATGACACTCCTCCAGGAGTCACCCAGGCGACGGTAACATGACACTCCTACAGGATTCACCCTGGCGACGGTAACCACGGAACACTCCTCCCAGGATCACCCTGGCGACGGTAACATGACACCACTCTAGGAGTCACCCTGGCGACGGTAACATGACACAAGACACAACTCCTCTAGGACTGTTATGTAATATGACACTCCTCCAGGAGTCACCCTGGCGACGGTAACATGACACAAGACACAACTCCTCCAGGAGTCACCCTGGCGACGGTAACATGACACAAGACACAACTCCTCCAGGAGTCACCCTGGCGACGGTAACATGCCCAAACCATCCTCCAGGAGTCACCCTGGCGCTCTCATTCAACCCGGGGTAACATGACACTCCTCCAGGAGTCACCCTGGCGACGGTAACATGACACTCCTCCAGGAGTCACCCTGGCGACGGTAACATGACACAAGACACAACTCCTCCAGGAGTCACCCTGGCGACGGTAACATGACACAAGACACAACTCCTCCAGGAGTCACCCTGGCGACGGTAACATGACACAACTCCAGGAGTCACCTTGGCGACGCTAACATGACACAAGATACAACTCCTCCAGGAGTCACCCTGGCGACGGTAACATGACACAAGACACAACTCCTCCAGGAGTCACCCTGGCGACGGTAACATGACACAGACATAACTCCTCCAGGAGTCACCCTGGCGACGGTAACATGACACAAACACAATCCTCCAGGAGTCACCTGGCGACGGTAACATGACACAAGACACAACTCCTCCAGGAGTCACCCGTGGCGACGGTAACATGACAAACCACTCCAGGAGTCACCTGGCGACGGTAACATCAGACACTCCTCCAGGAGTCACCCTGGCGACGGTAACATGACACTCCTCCAGGAGACACCCTGGCAACGGTAACATGACACAAGACACAACCTCCAGGAGTCACCTTGGCGACGGTAACATGACACAAGATACAACTCCTCCAGGAGTCACCCTGGCGACGGTAACATGACACTCCTCCAGGAGTCACCCTGGCGACGGTAACATGACACTCCTCCAGGAGTCACCCTGGCGAGGGTAACATGACACTCCTCCAGGAGTCACCCTGGCGACGGTAACATGACACTCCTCCAGGAGTCACCCTGGCGACGGTAACATGACACTCCTCCAGGAGTCACCCTGGCGACGGTAACATGACACAAGACACAACTTCTCCAGGTAGTCACCCTGGCGACGGTAACATGACACAAGACACAACTCCCAGGAGTCACCCTGGCGACGGTAACATGACACTCCTCCAGGAGTCACCCTGGCGACGGTAACATGACACAAGACACAACTCCTCCAGGAGTCACCCTGGCGACGGTAACATGACACTCCTCCAGGAGTCACCCTGGCGACGGTAACATGACACTCCTCCAGGAGTCACCCTGGCGACGGTAACATGACACAAGACACAACTCCTCCAGGAGTCACCCTGGCGACGGTAACATGACACAAGACACAACTCCTCCAGGAGTCACCCTGGCGCCGGTAACATGACACTTCTCCAGGAGTCACCCTGGCGACGGTAACATGACACTTCCTCCAGGAGTCAACCCTGGCGACGGTAACATGACACACTCCTCCAGGAGTCACTCTGGCGACGGTAACATGACACAAGACACATCCTCCAGGAGTCACCTTGGCGACGGTAACATGACACAAGATACAACTCCTCCAGGAGTCACCCTGGCGCCGGTAACATGACACTTCTCCAGGAGTCACCCTGGCGACGGTAACATGACACTCCTCCAGGAGTCACCCTGGCGACGGTAACATGACACTCCTCCAGGAGTCACCCTGGCGACGGTAACATGACACAAGACACAACTCCTCCAGGAGTCACCCTGGCGACGGTAACATGACACAAGATACAACTCCTCCAGGAGTCACCCTGGCGACGGTAACATGACACTTCAACCAGGAGTCACCCTGGCGACGGTAACATGACACAGACCTCCTCAGGAGTCACCCTGGCGACGGTAACATGACACTTCTCAGGAGTCACTCTGGCGACGGTAAGACTTTCAGGACACAAGACACAAACTCCTCCAGGAGTCACCTTGGCGACGGTAACATGACACAAGACACAACTCCTCCAGGAGTCACCCTGGCGACGGTAACATGACACAAGACACAACTCCTCCAGGAGTCACCCTGGCGACGGTAACATGACACAAGACACAACTCCTCCAGGAGTCACCTGGCGACGGTAACATGAACAAACACAATCCTCCAGGAGTCACCCTGGCGACGGTAACATGACCAAGACACAACCTCCAGGAGGCACCCTTGGCGACGGTAACATGACACAAGAACAACTCCTCCAGGAGTCACCCTGGCGACGGTAACATGACACAAGACACAACTACTCCAGGAGTCACCCTGGCGACGATAACATGACACAAGACACAACTCCTCCAGGAGTCACCCTGGCGACGGTAACATGACCCAAGACACTAACTCCAGGAGTCACCCTGGCGACGGTAAACATGACACAAGACACAACTCCTCCAGGAGTCACCCTGGCGACGGTAACATGACACAAGACACAACTCCTCCAGGAGTCACCCTGGCGACGGTAACATGACACCCAGATCACAACTACATCCTCAGGAGTCACCCTGGCGACGGTAACAGGACACAAGACACATCCTCCAGGAGTCACCCTGGCGACGGTAACATGACACAAGACAAACTCCTCCAGGAGTCACCCTGGCGACGGTAACATGACACTTCTCCAGGAGTCACCCTGGCGACGGTAACATGACACTCCTCCAGGAGTCACCCTGGCGACGGTAACATGACACTCCTCCAGGAGTCACCCTGGCGACGGTAACATGACACTCCTCCAGGAGTCACCCTGGCGACGGTAACATGACACAAGACACAACTCCCAGGAGTCACCCTTGGCGCCGGTAACATGACACATCCTCTCCAGGAGTCACCCTGGCGACGGTAACATGACACAGCTTCTCCAGGAGTCACCCTGGCGACGGTAACATGACACTCCTCCAGGAGTCACCCTGGCGACGGTAACATGACACTCCTCCAGGAGTCACCCTGGCGACGGTAACATGACACAAGACACAACCCTCCAGGAGTCACCTTGGCGACGGTAACATGACACAAGATACAACTCCTCCAGGAGTCACCCTGGCGACGGTAACATGACACAAGACACAACTCCTCCAGGAGTCACCCTGGCGACGGTAACATGACACAAGACACAACTCCAGGAGTCACCCTGGCGACGGTAACATGACACAAGACACAACTCCTCCAGGAGTCACCCTGGCGACGGTAACATGACACAAGACACAACTCCAGGAGTCACCCTGGCGACGGTAACATGACACAAGACACAACTCCTCCAGGAGTCACCCTGGCGACGGTAACATGACACGAGACACAACTCCTCCAGGAGTCACCCTGGCGACGGTAACATGACACAAGACAACTCCTCCAGGAGTCACCCTGGCGACGGTAACATGACACAAGGCAACATGACTCCTCCAGGAGTCACCCTGGCGACGGTAACATGAATCCAAGTCCCCCACTATACTCCTCCAGGAGTCACCCTGGCGACGGTAACATGACACTCCTCCAGGAGTCACCCTGGCGAGGGTAACATGACACTCCTCCAGGAGTCACCCTGGCGACGGTAACATGACACTCCTCCAGGAGTCACCCTGGCGACGGTAACATGACACTCCTCCAGGAGTCACCCTGGCGACGGTAACATGACACAAGACACAACTCTCCAGGAGTCACCCTGGCGACGGTAACATGACACAAGACACAACTCCTCCAGGAGTCACCCTGGCGACGGTAACATGACACTCCTCCAGGAGTCACCCTGGCGACGGTAACATGACCAAGGACACTCAACTCCTCCAGGAGTCACCCTGGCGACGGTAACATGACACTCCTCCAGGAGTCACCCTGGCGACGGTAACATGACACTCCTCCAGGAGTCACCCTGGCGACGGTAACATGACACAAGACACAACTCCTCCAGGAGTCACCATGGCGACGGTAACATGCAAGACACAACTCCTCCAGGAGTCACCCTGGCGACGGTAACATGACACAGACAAACTCCTCCAGAGTCACCCTGGCGCCGGTAACATGACACTCCTCCAGGAGTCACCCTGGCGACGGTAACATGACACTTCTCCAGGAGTCACCCTGGCGACGGTAACATGACACTTCTCCAGGAGTCACCCTGGCGACGGTAACATGACACAAGACACAACTCCAGGAGTCACCCTGGCGACGGTAACATGACACAAGACACAACTCCTCCAGGAGTCACCCTGGCGACGGTAACATGACACTCCTCCAGGAGTCACCCTGGCGACGGTAACATGACACAAGACTGACACTAAACGTCCACCAGGAGTCACCCTGGCGACGGTAAACATGACACAGACAAACTCCTCCAGGAGTCACCCTGGCGACGGAAACATGACACAAGGCACAACTCCTCCAGGAGTCACCCTGGCGACGGTAACATGACACAAGACACAACTCCTCCAGGAGTCACCCTGGCGACGGTAACATGACACAAGGCACAACTCCTCCAGGAGTCACCCTGGCGACGGTAACATGACACAAGACACAACTCCTCCAGGAGTCACCCTGGCGACGGTAACATGACACAAGACACAACTCCAGGAGTCACCCTGGCGACGGTAACATGACACTCCTCCAGGAGTCACCCTGGCGACGGTAACATGACACAAGACACAACTCTCAGGAGTCACCCTGGCGACGGTACATGACACAAGACACAACTCCAGGAGTCACCCTGGCGACGGTAACATGACACAAGACACAACTCCAGGAGTCACCCTGGCGACGGTAACATGACACAAGACACAACTCCTCCAGGAGTCACCCTGGCGACGGTAACATGACACAAGACACAACTCCAGGAGTCACCCTGGCGACGGTAACATGACACAAGACACAACTCCAGGAGTCACCCTGGCGACGGTAACATGACACAAGACACAACTCCAGGAGTCACCCTGGCGACGGTAACATGACACAAGACACAACTCCCAGGAGTCACCCTGGCGACGGTAACATGACACAAGACACAACTCCAGGAGTCACCCTGGCGACGGTAACATGACACAAGACACAAACTCTCCAGGAGTCACCCTGGCGACGGGTAACATGACACAAGACACAACTCCAGGAGTCACCCTGGCGACGGTAACATGACACAAGACACAACTCCTCCAGGAGTCACCCTGGCGACGGTAACATGACACAAGACACAACTCCTCCAGGAGTCACCCTGGCGACGGTAACATGACACAAGACACAACTCCAGGAGTCACCCTGGCGACGGTAACATGACACAAGACACAACTCCAGGAGTCACCCTGGCGACGGTAACATGACACAAGACACAACTCCAGGAGTCACCCTGGCGACGGTAACATGACACAAGACACAACTCCAGGAGTCACCCTGGCGACGGTAACATGACACAAGACACAACTCCAGGAGTCACCCTGGCGACGGTAACATGACACAAGACACTAACGTGACTTATGGAACATTCTGTGTCAAATAAAAGTTGAGAATTGGGTTTTATTTGATATTTTATAGTAATTCCTCTTTACTCGCCCCTTTTTTTTTATTACCTCCGACACTGTAAGCGATGGTCTTCTTCTTATTTCTTTTTTGTCTAACTTAATCGTCCGTTCCTCTGTCCCTCTTGCCGTTCGATTCTTCTGTCCTCCCTTCCCCTGTTCGTCTGTCTTTCCAGTTGTCCTTTCTTCCGTCCGTTCGTTCACTCGTCCTTCCGTCTTTTCACCCGTCTGTCTGTTCATTGGTTTTCCCGTCCGTCTGTTCACCTTTCCCTCCCTCCGTCCTTAAAGTCTTTCTTGTCATCTTCTCATGTTACAAAGGTAGGCAAAATTATTTTCAGCTCTGTGTCCTTGGTGTCCTTGTTCAAGGCCGTAAAGGTCAGACATGTTAACATGTCATCAGGGATTTACCGAGCTTCACCATTAAAACCCACCGTGAAATTCTCCTTTAGAACAATGTTTTTCTATTTTCCATTTTGTGTTATTTCTATTATTTTGAAGAAGGAACAATACAAGGTGTCAGGACAAAGAGTATAAAACAAATGAGAAAGTAGCGGAGGCAAACGCAGACCTCATAGCTCTAACTCGAACACAAAGTTAAACGATATCAAATGCGATACATCCAGTTGGGTAGCAAGTGCTGAGGACAGAGTCAGGGGAGCCGTGGCACTGCTAGTAAGATGCCACTGACGCTGAGAGAGGCAGGAGGCATTGAGGTCAGGGGTCATTTTTAACACCATGAACATTGTTGATTGCATGAACTCTACAGGTTTAGAGCACTGACATAGGCATTCTGCCCTTTCAGTTTCCACCTCTCCGGGTGCCGGGATAAAAGAGGTATACACAAATAACCCGCACATAAAAGAGAGAAGCTTACGACGACGTTTCGGTCCGACTTGGACCATTGACAAAGTCACACAGTGTGACTTTTTCATGGTCCAAGTCGGACCGAAAAAGTCGTTAAGCTTTTCTTTTATGTGCGGGGTTTTTGTGTAGTTTTCCCGTCACGGTATTGTGCCTTTTTGTTATTTTTAGAAGAGTAAACTGTATCATATAGGGAACCCCGGATATGAGAGGGATATGTCATATGGGATAGATATGAAGGGATATAGTCACGGGGCAGTATGTGAGAGGGATATTTTTACGTGGTGACGGGATATGAGAGGAAATAGTCACGTGGTGACAGGATAGAGAGGAATATATGTAAATAGTGACGGTTTTATAAGGGGAATAGAGTCCGTGGGGGGACGAAAAAGGGAATAATGCCACGGGGGTACAATATGAAGGAATATAGTCACGTGGGACAGGATATGAAAAGGATAGCACGGGACGGATATGAGAGGGATATATGTCATTTGGGTAACAGGATAAAAGGGGAAAATATATATCACGGGTGACAGGAATGAGGGGGATTTAGTCACGTGGTGACAGGATATGAGAGGGATATACGCCCCACGGGGACAGGATATGAAGGGAATACGTCACGTGTGACAGGAATAGAGGGATATACGTCACGTGTAAAGGGAAATATAAGGGATATACGTCCTGGTGACAGGATATGAGAGGGATATACGCACGTGGTGACAGGAAATGAGGGGGATATACGTACGTGGTACAGGATAGAGGGGGATATAGCACGGGTGACAGGTATGAGGGGATATACTCACGTGGCGACGGGATTGAGAGGGATTAACGTCACGGGGGCACGGATATGAAGGGATATACTCACGTGGTGACAGGATTGAGGGGGGATATACGTCACGGGGTACGGTAGAGAGGGATATACGTCACGTGGTGACAGGATATGAGAGGGATATACGTCACGTGGTGACAGGATATGAGAGGGATATATGTCACGCGGTGACAGGATATGAGAGATACGTCACGGGGTGACGGGAAATATGAAGGGAAAAAAGTCACGTGGTGACAGGATAGAAGGGATAACGCCGTGGTGACAGGATATGAGGGGAATCGTCACGTGGTGACAGGATATGAGAGGGATATACGTCACGTGATGACAGGATATGAGAGGGATATATGTCATAGTTACCGGATATAAAAGGGATATATTTTCAAATTGCTCTCTCTCTCTCTCTCTCTCTCTCTCTCTCTCTCTCTCTCTCTCTCTCTCTCCCGGATATATTCCTGGGATATACCTGAGTTGGGAGAGGTATAACGGTAGCATAACAGGGTAATATATTTACCGTAAGCCCCGTTGAGTCTTCTGCCTCAAGGGACTTGGAGTGTGGGGAGGTTAGTTTGTGGGAAGGGAGGAGGTGGATGGTGTGGGGAGGTTAGTTTGTGGGAAGGGAGGAGGTGGATGGTGTGGGGAGGTTAGTATGTGGGGAGGAACGAGGTGGTGTGGGGAGGGACGAGGTGGATGGTGTGGGGAGGGAGGAGGTGGTGTGAGGAGATTAGTTTGTGGGGAGGCAGGAGGTGGATGGTGTGGGGAGGGACGAGGTGGATGGTGTGGGGAGGGACGAGGTGGTGTGAGGAGGTTAGTTTGTGGGGAGGCAGGAAGTGGATGGTGTGGGGAGGGAGGAGGTGGATGGTGTTGTGAGGGAGGTGGTGTGGGGAGGTTAGTTTGTTGGAAGGGAGGAGGTGGATGGTGTGGGAGGTTAGTTTGTGGGGTGGGACGAGGTGGATGGTGTGGTGTGGGGAGGTTAGTTTGTAGGAAGTGAATGGTGTGGGGAGGGAGGAGGCTGATGGTGTGGGGAGGTTAGTTTTGTGGGGGAGGAACGAGGTAGATGATGTGGGGAGGGACGATGTGGATGGTGTGGGGAGGGACGATGTGGATGGTGTGGGGATGACGAGATGTATGATGTGTGGAGGTTACTTTATGGGGAGGAACGAGGTGGATGATGTTGGGAATGAGTGTGATGAAGGTGGATGTAAGGTTGGGGAGGCTGAATTGAGGGAAGAGTTGCTTATGGGGAGAAAAAGAGTGGTTAATGTCTGGGGAGAGTGAGGGTGGAGGAGAGGAGGGTTGGAGAGGCTGAGGTAAGGGAAGAGAGGGGTGTTTAAGGTGTTTTTTCCTCTATAGTTTCTCCCCTTTCTTCTTCCTCATCTTCCTTACCCTTCCTCCCTTCCACCCTGCATTTATACACCTTCCTGGTCATCCTGTGCTGTTCCATCCTCTCTGAACCTCTCAGCAACCCCAACTCAACCCTCTGAATAATACTTTCGATAACCCCTTCTTCTGTCTCCTCTTCTCTGCATGTTATCCACACCACACATCTCCACTGCCTCCATCCTCCTCCTTGCTGCTTCCGACCTCCTCCTCACTGCTTCCGACCTCCTCCTCACTACCCTCCAAACATCTCCACTTACTCCAGCCTCCTCCTCGCGGCCCCGAACCACATCTCCACTGCTGCAACGTTTAAAACCCATACCTCACACCCCTTTAAAAGTGCTGACATCACTATGGTACATTCCCATTTTAACCTCCATAGTTTGAATATCTTTCCGCAGATGGCTCAGCGCACCATCTGCCTTATTCTGTGAATCATCTAGCTTTTCAAAGACCCATCTGTCAGTTTGTCCGCTCCCAAATATCTGAATACAAAAACTTACTTCCATCAATATATGCGATTATTATTATTAACTTTATTGTTATTTACATTATTATTTATTTACATTATTTATTATTATACCCACTTAGAAGCGCTAAGCTCGTACGGAATCATACAGCGTTGATCATGATTCGAGAAAGGGGAGGGCAGCTCCAGTTGTTTGGATGAAGAGCTCTTCGGGTGGCACTCTAGGTTGAGAGGTGTCAGTGGGTAGTTTTGGTGGCACTTGTCAGGTCTGATGGCCTTGTTAGGGGAAATTGCTTGTTTTTTTCCATCTTGGATTAATTTTGCTCGTATGATTGGGTAGTTGAGGTAAGATTGGGGAGGCGAGGCGGAGATGTGAGGGAAGATTGGGGAGGTGTGGGTAAGGTATCTTTTTAAATTATACTTCTTCAAACCTCACCCTCACACCACAGCAAATCTCACCCTCACACCACTGCAAACCTCACCCTCACACCACTTCAATCATCACCTCCACACTTCAGTCATCACCTCCAGCCTTCAAGTAGACTTTCCAAGCTTCAGACCCACGCTAAAGGATTTCAGGATTGACTGAAGGAATAGGAGCAGAATAGGGATAAGAGGAGGTGTGATGTAGGGAGAGGGAGAATAAGATCTGTGTGAAACACCTGGGTATCTTTATTTTCCAAATGCTTCAGTAACGATACCTAAGTGTTGCACATGTGTTTTATTCATCAATAAAGATACCCAGGTGCTACACATGTGTCTTATTCATCAATAAAGATACCCAGGTGCTACACATGTGTCTTATTCATCAATAAAGATACCCAGGTATTGCACATGTGTCTTATTCATCAATAAAGATACCCAAGTGTTGCACATGTGTCTTATTCATCAATAAAGATACCCAGATGTTGCACATGTGTCTTATTCATCAACTTGTCATTGTTGTTTAAAGTTATTTTAGGGAGGATGGGGTAGGAGGGGGAGGGAGAGGTGAGAATGAGATAAAGAGAGGGGAAGAATAAAGGAAGAACGTTTAGAGAAGGTAAGGTAGGAAGGGGAAACGTTGAAGGAAGGTCAGGGAGGGAGAAGGAATGTATAGGTAGGCAAGGTGAGGGATGGAATGACGAACGAGATGGAGAAAGTAACAACAAGGAAAGCAGAAGGAAGAGGGAGACAAGGGAAAATAAATCAGCCAGCATGATGGAGGCAGTGAGATGCAATAGAGGGTAGAGAAAGAGGGGGAGTACATAGAGGGAAATATAGGGAGAGAAGTTGAGGAGTGGAAAGGGTTGTGATGTTAAGGAGGCAATAGGGAACGAGGGAAGAGAAAGAGAAGGGAGAGAGAGAGAGAGAGAGAGCGAAGAGAACGAGAGATGGGAAGAGAGAAGCGTGTGCTCAAGTACCAAGCATAAAAAAAAAATTCTTGCAGCCTCCAAGTTACTCAGTTGATCTACTGAAGTGTCTTCTTGTATGATTCTTTCAGTGTTTTTATGAGTTAATTATCCACATGTACGTCAGTGTACACGTTCGAGTGCGTGTGCGTAGTCGTACACACACACACACACACACACACACACACACACACACACATACACATACACATACACATACACACACACACACACACACACACACACACACACACACACACACACACACACACACACACACACATACACACACATACACACACACACATATACACACACACACATACCACACACACACACACACACACACACACATACACACACACACCACACACACACACACACACAAACACAACACACACACACACACACACACACACACACACACACACACACACACACATACACTAAACTATAGACCTGTGTCATTGACGTGTATAGTATGCAAAATTATAGAGAAGATTATCAGGAGGAGAGTGGTGGAGCCCCTGGAACTGAACAAGAGTATAAATGCCAACCAGCACGGATTCACGGAAGGCAAATCCTGTGGTCACAAACCTTCTGGAGTTTTATGATAAAATAACAGAAGTAAGACACAGGAGAGGGGGGGGTTTTGATTGCATCTTCTTGGACTGCAAAAAGGGGCCTTTGACACATTTCCTCATAAGAGATTAGTGCAGAAGCTAGAGCATCAGGCGCATATAACAGGAAGGGCACTGCAATGGATCAGAGAATACCTACAGGGAGGAAACAACGGGGTCAGGGTACGTAATGATGAATCACAGTGGGCACCTGTGACGAGCGGGGTCCCACAGGGGGCGGTCCTAGGACCCGTGTTAATTTTTTGGGATATGTGAACGCATGACGGAAGGGTTAGACTCAGAAGTGTCCCTGTTTGCAGATGATGTGAAGTTTAAAGAGGAGAATTAAATCTGATGAGGACCAGGCAGGACTTCAAAGAGACCTGGACAGACTGGGGCACCTGGTCCAGCAAATGGCTTCTCGAATTTAATCCTGCCAAATGCAAAGTCATGAAGATAGGGGAAGGGCACAGAAGACCACAGACAGAGTATAGGCTAGGTGGCCAAAGACTGCAAACCCCACTCAAGGAGAAAGATCTTGGGGTGAGTATAACACCGAGCATGTCTCGGAAGCACACATCAATCAAAAAACTGCTGCAGCATATGGGCGCCTGGCAAAAACCCGAGAACAGCATTCCGATACCTTAGTAAGGAATCATTCAAGACACTGTACACCGTGTATGTCAGGCCCATACTGGAGTATGCAGCACCTGTTTGGAACCCCCACTTGATAAAGCACGTCAAGAAACTAGAGAAAAATACAAAGGTTTGCGACAAGGTTAGTTTCCAGAGCTAAGGGGAATGTCCTATGAAGAAAAGATTAAGGAATCGGCCTGAGACACTGGAGGACAGGAGGGTCAGGGGAGACATGATAACGACATATAAAATACTGCGTGGAATAGACAAGGTGGACAAAGACAGGATGTTCCAGGGGGGGAACACAGAAACAAGAGGCCACAATTGGAAGTTGAAGACACAAATGAGTCAGAGAGATAGTAGGAAGTATTTCTTCAGTCATAGAGTTGTAAGGGAGTAGAATAGCCTAGAAAATGACGTAGTGGAGGCAGGAACCATACAAGTTTTAAGACGAGGTTTGATAAAGCTCATGAAGCGGGGGAGAGAGAGGGCCTAGTAGCAACCGGTGAAGAGGCGGGGCCCGGAGCTAGGACTCGACACCTGCAACCACAAATAGGTGAGTACATACACACACACACACACACACACACACATACACATCACACACTACACATACCACAATACCATCACACACACACTACACAACATACACACACATACCAACCCCTAACACATACACCACACCACACACACATACCCCCACCACACACAAAGGTAAACTGTATCATATGGGAAACGGATATGAGAGGGATATGTCAATGGGATAAATATGAAGGGATATATGTCACGGGTGCAGTATGTGAGAGGGATATAGACGTGGTGACAGGATATGAGGGGAAATATAGTCACGTGGTGCAGGATATGAGAGGAATAATGCCCATAGTGACGTTTTATAAGGGGAATAGAGTCCGTGGTGACGAAAAGGGAATAATGCCACGTGGTGACAATAGAGAGGAATATAGCACGTGGGACGGGATATGAAAAGGATATGCACGGGACGGATATGAGAGGGATATATGTCATTGGTAACAGGAAGAAGGAATATATATCACGGGTGACAGGATATGAGGGATTTAGTCACGTGGTGACAGGATATGAGAGGGATATTACGCCCCACGGGGTGACAGGATAAAGGGATATACGTCACGGGGTGACAGGAATGAGAGGGATATACGTCACGGGGTGAAGGAATAAGGGATATACGTCCTGGTGACAGGATATGAGAGGGATATACCACGGGGTGACAGGATATTGAGAGGGATATACTACGTGGTGAAAAGGATATGAGAGGGATATAGCACGGGTGACAGGATTAAAGGGGTATACTCCGTGGCGACAGGATTGAGAGGGATTAACTCACGTGGGCACGGATATAAAGGGGATATACGTCACGGGGGGGGGACAGGATATGAGAGGGATATACGTCACGTGGTGACAGGATATGAGAGGGATATACGTCACGTGGTGACAGGATATGAGAGGGATATACGTCACGTGGTGACAGGATATGAGAGGGATATACGTCACGTGGTGACAGGATATGAAAAATAACTCACGGGGTGACAGGAAATGGAGGGAAAAAAGTCACGTGGGACAGGATAAAGGGGGATATACGCCGTGGTGACAGGATATGAGGGGAATACGTCCCGTGGTGACAGGATATGGGGGGGAAATACGTACGTGATGACGGGGATATGAGAGGGATATATTCATAGTTACCGGATTAAAAGGATATATTTTTCAAATTGCCTCTCTCTCTCTCTCTCTCCTCTCTCTCTCTCTCTCCCCCCTCTCTTCTCTCTCTCCCCCCGGATATATTCCGGATATCCCTGAGTTGGGAGGGTTAAGGGTAGCATAACAGGGTAATATATTTACCTAACCCCGTTGGTTTCGCCTCAAGGGACTTGGAGTGTGGGGGGGTTTATTTTTGTGGGGAAGGGGAGGGATGGGTGTGGGGAGGTTATTTTGGGGGAAAGGGGAAGGAGGGGATGGTGGGGGGAGGTTAGTAGTGGGGGGAACGAGGGGGTGTGGGGAGGGACGGGGGGTGGATGGTGTGGGGGGGAGGAGGGGTGTGGGGGGGTTTGTTTTTTGGGGGGCGGAGGGGGTGGGTGGGGAGGGACAGGGGATGTGGGGGGAGGGCGAGGGGTGTGAGGGGTTAGTTTGGGGGAGGCGGGGAAGGGGGATGGTGTGGGGAGGGGGGAGGTGGAGGGTGTTGTAGGGAGGTGGTGTGGGGGGGTTAGTTTTTTGGAAGGGAGGAGGGGGAGGGTTTTGGGGGGGGTTTTTTTTTGTGGGGTGGACGAGGGGGGTGGTTTGGTGTGGGGAGGTTATTTTTAGGAAGGAATGGTTGGGGGGAGGGGGCTGATGGTGGGGGGAGGTTATTTGTGGGGGGGGAAAACGAGGTAGATGATGGGGGAGGGACGATGGGGATGGTGGGGGGAGGGACATGTGGATTGGGGGATGACGAGATGTAGGGTTGTGGAGGTTCTTTTTTTTGGGAGGAACGGGGGTGGATATGTTGGGAATGAGTGTATGAAGGGGTTTAAAGGGTTTGGGGGAGGTGAATTAGGGAAGATTGCTTAGGGGGAGAAAAAGAGTGGTTAATGTCTGGGGAGAGGGGGTGGAGGAGAGGGGGGGTTTGGAGAGGCTGAGGTAAGGAAGAGGGGTTTTTTAAAAGGTTTTTTTTTTTTTCCTCTATGTTTTTTCCCCTTTTCTTCTTCCTCATTTTTTCCTTACCCTTCCCCCCTTTCCCCACCCTGCATTTAAAAACCCCTTCCGGTCATCCTGTGCGTTCCATCCTCTCTGAACCCCCTCAGAAAAACCCCAATTTAAACCCTCTGAAAATACTTTCGATAACCCCCTTCTTCTGTTCCCCTCTTCTTGCTTTTTACCCCACACCACACATCCCCACTGCCTCCATCCTCCTCCTTGCTGTTTTTCCGACCTCCTCCTCACGTTTCCCGACCTCCTCCTCATACCCTCCAACATCTCCACTTACTCCAGCCTCCTCCCGGGGGGCCCAAACCACATCTCCACTGCTGCAACTTTTTTAAAACCCAAAACCTCACACCCTTTAAAAAAGTGCTGACACACTAGGGACATTCCCATTTTAACCCCAAGTTGAATATCTTTCCGCAGATGGCTCACGCACCATCTCCCTTTTATTCTGTAATCACAGTTTTTTCAAAGACCCCATCTGTCAGTTTGTCCGCCCCCAAAATATCTGAATAAAAAAAACTTACTCCATCAATATATGCGATTATTTTTTTAAAACTTTTTTGTTATTTCATTATTATTTATTTAATTTTTTATTAATTTTAAACCCATTTAGAAGCGCTAAGTCGTACGGAAATCATCAGCGTTGACGTTTCGAAAAAAGGGGAGGGCGCCCAGTTTTTTGGGAAAAGCTCTTCGGGGGCACTCTGGGGTTTAAAGGGGTGTCAGGGGGTTTTTTTGGTGGCACTTGTCAGGTCTGTGGCCTTGTTGGGGGAAAATTGTTTTTTTTTTTTTCCATTTTGGGTTAATTTTGCCGTATGATTGGGGTATTTGAGGTAAGTTGGGGAGGCAGGCGGAGATGTGGGAAGATTGGGGGGTGGGGGTAAGGTTTTTTTTAAAATTATACTTCTTCAAACCTAAACCCTCACACCACAGAAAATCCCCCCTCACCCCTAAAACCCAAAAAACAACCTAAATTTGCAACCTCCCCTTAAGAAATTTCCCAATTAAACCCACCGGGTTTCAATTCGGGGGGGCAAATGGGTTAAGAGGATTTTGGGGGGAAGGGAGTAAGATTGGTAAAACCCTGGGAATTTACCAAATTTAATAAGAAATGTGTGATGTGAAAAATAAAATCCCGGTGACACTGGTCTTATTCTTTCTTTAAAGATCCCCAGGTCACAATTTTTTTTTTATCAATAAAGATCCCCAGGTTTGACATGTGTCTTATTCATCAAAAAAAGATCCCCCAAATTTTTGCCCCATGTGTTTTAATCAATAAATAAAGATGGGTTTGAAGGTTTATTAAAAAAAGTAAAGGTTTAAAGGTTAATTTTAAAAGGGGGGTGGGGGGGGGGGAAAAGGGGGAAATTTAGTAAAAAAGGGGAAGAAAAGGGAAGAAAAAAAAAAAAAAAAAACTTTAGGGAGAAAAAAAGGGTAGGAAGGGAAAAAAGGGTTGGGGAAGGGGGGAGGGGAAGGGGTATTTTTAGGAAGGGAGGGAGGAAAGAGAAGGAGGGAAAGAAAACCCAAGGAAAGAAAGGAAGAGGGAAGACAAGGGGAAAAAAAAATCGCCAGCTGATAGGATTTGAATGCAATGGGGTAGAGAAAGGGGGGATTAATAAAAAATTTATAGGGGAAAGTTGGGGTGGGGGTTTGGGGTTTTTTGGAGGGGGGGGGGGGGGGGGGGGGGGGGGGGGGCGAAAAAACGGGGGGGGGGGGGAGGGGGCCCAACAAAAAAAAAGGGGGGGGGGGGGCCCGGGGAAACCAATTTACTTGTTTTTCAGGCTTTTGGCGGCGACAACACACACAAACACCAAAACACAAACACACACACACACACACACACACACCCACACAACACACACACCACACACCCCAAACACCAAACACACACAACACACACAACACCACACACTTTACACAACACCACACACACAAAACACAACACATACAACACAAAAACCACAACAACACAAACACAACAAACACCCAAAACCACACACACAACACACCAAACAAACACACAAAACACCACACAACACACACACAAAAAAACACCACACACATACACTAAACAAAAGACCTGTTCTTGACGTGTATAGTATGAAAAATTATAGAGAAGATTACGGGAGGAGAGGGTGGGCACCTGGAATGAACAAGAGTAAAAATGCCAACCAGCACGGATTCAGGAAGGGAAAAATCCGTGCCAAAAAACCTTTCTGGATTTTATATAAAATAAAGAAGTAAGACACGGAGAGAGGGGGGGTTTGTTTGCACTTCTTGGATTTGGCAAAAGGGCCTTTGAACGTTCCCATAAGAGATTAGTGCAAAAAGCAGAGATCGGGGCCCCTAAAACGGAAGGGCACTGCAATGGATCAAGAATCCCCTGCAGGAGGAAACAACGATCATGGTACGTAATGATGAATCACAGTGGGACCTGTGACGAGCGGGGTCCCACAGGGGTCGGCTAGGACCAGTTTTTTATTTTTGGTAATGTGAACGACATGACGGAAGGGTTAGACTCAAAAGTTCCCTGTTTGCGATGAGTGAAGTTAATGAGGAGAATAAATCTGATGGGGACCGGGCAGGATTCAAAGAACCTGGACAGACGGGACCCTGGTCCGCAATGGTTCTCGAAAATTTAATCCTCCAAAGCAAAGTCATTTAAGATAGGGGGAAGGGGCCCGAAGACCACAGACAGAGTATAGCTAGGTGGCCAAAGACTGCAAAACCCCATCAAGGAGAAAGATCTTGGGGGAGTATAAAACCGAGCTGCTCGGGAAACACACATCAATCAGTAAAATGCTGCAGCATATGGGGCCCGGCAAACCTGAAACAGCATTCCGATAAAATTAGTAGGAATATTCAAGACACTGTAACACCGTGTATGTCAAAAGGGCCCATACTGGAGTAAACAGCACCGTTTGGAAAACCCCCACTTGATAAAGCACGTCAAGAAACTAGAGAAAGACAAAGGTTTCGGACAAGGGTTTGTTCCCAAACTAAGGGGAATGTCCTAGAAGAAAGTTAAGGGAAAACGGCCTGACACACTGGGGGACAGGAGGGTCAGGGGGACATGATAACGACATATAAAAAAAATGCGTGGAAAGACAAGGTGGACAAAGCAGGGGTTCCAGGGAGGGAACACAGAAAAAAGAGGCCACAATTTGGGAAATAAGCACAAAGAGTCAAGAGATAGTAGGAAGTATTTCTTCAGTCTAGAGTTTTTAAGCAGTAGAATAGCCTAGAAAATGACGTAGTGGAGGCAGGAACCAACACGTTTAAGACGGGTTTTTATAAAAAACCATGAACGGGGGAGAGAGGGGCCCAGTAGCAACCGGGAAGAGGCGGGGGCCCGGAGCTGGACTCGACCCCTCAACCACAAATAGGGGTACATACACACACACACACACACACACCACATACACCCACACAAACACATCACACAATACACATACCACACACACATACACACACAACACACACATACACACACAAAACACATACACACACACGCACACCAATAACACACACACAAAACACAAAACCCCAAAACACATACACACACATACACACAACACACACATACACACACACCACACCAAAACACACACACCCCACACACCACACACACAAACACACCACAAACACATACACAACCCAAATGTGTAGGGAAGGGGAAAAAATATAGAAGGGAAAAGGCCCAGGGAATAAGGGGGAAAACTAGGCCCGAAACGAAAATGCACAGATAAGAAAGGAGGCCCAAAACAATATAAAATGACATAGCAGCGAAAACCAAAAACTGACCCCAAAATGTTTTTACAGCCACACAGGAGGAAAAAAACGTCAAAGGGCCAGGGTAATCAGGCTAAGGAAGGAAAGGGGGAGAGACAACAAGAAATGACCTGAAATATGTGAAGGGAATCAACAAGGAAATTTAAAAAGTGTTCAAAAGAGGAGACAAAGGGGCTCCAGAAAAACGGGGAGGTGGGGCACACCACCCTGGCTGGGCACAGTGACAACGAGGAAGAAATGAAGAGGCTTGGTGAGCAATACCTCAAAGGCAAAGGGGGGGCCCGATAACACTCCCCATGGTTTGAGAGGGGAAAGGCAGAGGCGCTATGTGTACCCCTAAAAAAACAATATTCAATACATCTATCGAAACAGGGAGATTGCCTGAGGGATGGAAACGCAAAAAGATCCCAATCTTTTAAAAAAAAAAGACAGACAAAGATTAAACTAAACCAGTGTCACTGACATGTTAGTAAAGCAAAATCATGGAGAAGATATAGGAGAAAGGGGTGGAACACCTAGAAAGGGAAAGATCCCCATCAACAGCAGCCAACGGGTTTCAGGGACGGGGAAAACCCCGGTCAAAAACCTACTGGAGTTCTATGACATGTGAAGCAGTAAGACAAAGAGAGAGGGTGGGTGGGGTTGCTTTTCTTGGGCTGAAAGGGCGTTTTCACAGTTCCACACAAGAGATTGGTGCAAAACTGGAGGCCAACAGGGATAAACAGGGAAGGCCCACAATGGATCAGGGGGAAAACTTTTTCAGGAAAAACAGCACGATCATGGTACGTGGCGAGGGTCAGAGTGGGCCCTGTGACCACGGGGGCCCGCAGGGGTCAGTCCTAGGACCCGTGCTGTTTTGGTATTTTGAAAAGACTACGGAAGGGAAAAGACTCTAGGTGTCCCTGTTTCAGATGACGGAAAAATTGTAGAAGAAACACTCGATCGAAGACCAGGCAGAACTACAAAGGGGTCTGGGGCAGGCGCAGGACCTGTCCAAATTTGGTCCTGGAGTTCAATCCCACCAGTGCAAAAGTCATGAAGATTGGGAAGGGGAAAAAAAGGCCGCAGACGGATACAGTCTAGGGGGGGCAGAGACTCAAACCTATCAAAAAAAAGATCTTGGGGTGATAAACCCAGCACATTCCGAAGCGCACATCAACCAAATAACTGCCCGCCGAAGGGCCTAGCAAAACCCCAGAACAGCATTCCCCACATCTTAATAAGGAATCATTTTAGGACCCTGTAACCGTGATTTAGGGGCCCCTTTGGAGTATGCGGCACCAGTTTGGAAAACCCCACCAGCCAAGCACTTTAAGAAACTAGAGAAAGTGCAAAAATTTGCAACAAGACGGTCCCCCGACTAAGGGTAGTCCCACGAGGAGAGCTTAAGGAAATCAAACCGACGACAGGAGACAGGAAGATAGGGGGGGGCTGATAAGACATACAAAATACTGAGAGGGAATTGACAAGGTTTGGGCAAAAAACGGATGTTCCGAGATTTTGGGCACAGTAACAAGGGACACAGTTTGGGAAACTGAAGACACAGATGAAAACACAGGGATGTTAGGAAAGTAATTCCAGCCACAGAGTAGTCAGTAAGTGGAATAGTTTTTGGGGAAGCGATGTATGGGGGAGGATCCAACATAGCTTTAAGCGAGGTATGATAAAAACTCACGGCTCAGGGGGATGACCTAGTAGCGATCATGAAGAGGCGGGGCCCGGAGCCGGGCTCGACCCCCCCAACCTCAAATAGGTGAGTCAACTAGGTGAGTACACACACACACACACACAACACACACACCAACACACACACACACCACACACACACACAAAAACAACACAAACAAAAGACACACACACACAACACACACACAACCAACACCAAACACAAACACACAACACACAACATACACACACCTACACCCCACCAAAACACCACACACACACACACACAAAACACACACACACACAAAACACAACACACACACACAACCACACACAACCACCACACCACACACACCACTTACACACACATAAAAACACACACATCCCCACACAACAAACACCCCACACACACACACACACAACAAACACACACACACAACACACACACACAAACACACACACCTATTTTTCTGAGGTGAGCGGTACAGGTACTGGATTGAGTTATGTTGGATTAGATTTTTTTTACATTTGGAGGGGTAGGGGAAGTTACATTTGGTTTGGAAGGATAGTACGAGTGTCCTCCTGATCGTGGTAATGTTAGGGTTTGGGAACACTTGTTAAGTGACACTTGGGGGTTAAGTGCCCCAAAATCTTTACTAGGGTTTTTCAAGTTTTACTAAAACTAAATTAAACCTACTCTACATTACTTTTACCCGTTTTCTAAAACCCCGCGCTATACACTACTACCACACACTAAAAACTACGACACACTTCAATTAATTATTATTAAATATTTTTGTTTTAATTCCCTTTACATATATTAAAAAAGACGTAAATAAAAATAAAATAATAATAATAATAATAAAAAGGAAAGTATAAAATACTCAGTTCCATTGGCACTCTTCAGTGGTTATTATAATTTTACCCAAGGGGCCTCTGGAAAAATAATTGGATGAGTGAATCTACGAGCTGGAATGTTGGAAGGGTTTTTCGCGTTTCGATGCCCTTTGTTGAACAAAGTGTTACTTTGATGTCTTCATGCCCCGAGTAAAGTGTTACTTTGATTCCCCCTTTGTGGGAGAGTAAAATGTTCTTTATGCCCCCAGTGCGAAGGGAAATGTTTCTTTTATCCTTCAGTGCGAGAGTAAAGTGTTCTTTGATGCCTCAGTGCGAAGTAAATGTTTCTTTGATCCCCTTTAGTGCGAGAGTAAAGTGTTACTTTGTGCCTTAGTCGAGAGTAAAGTGTTACTTTGATGCCTTCATGCGAGTAAACAGAAGTGGGTTGAGCAGCGTTATTTTTTATGCCTTCGGTGCAAAATAAAGTAGAAAGGGGGGAAATTCAGCGAGGCGGGAAGTAAAAACTTTTTAATGAGATTTTTTTTGACCGTGAAACGTTAAGTGTGTATTTTTATTTCTTTGTTTGGTGCGTGCGTTGTCGTGTGTGTGTGTTGTGGGGTTGTGTGTGTGTGTGTGTGTGTTGTGGGTGTGTTTGGTGTGTACCACCTAATTGTGGGTTTCAGGGCGAGACTAGCCCTGGCCCCCCTCTTCACGACGCTACTGGGTCCTCCCCTCTCTCTGCTTCCTGAGCTTTTTCATACCTCTTCTTTTAAAAATATGATGGTTCCTGCCCTTTCTACTTCACTTTCTAGGCTTTCTAAATTGCTGAAACTCTATGACTGAAAAAAAATACTTCCTAACGTCCCCGTGCTCGTCTGAGTCTTCACTTTCCAGTTGTGACCCCTTGTCCCCCGTGTCCCCTCTCTGGGAAATCCCCATCTCTGTCCACATTGCATTCCCCGCGACTTGTATGTCGTTATCATGTCTCCCCGCCCTTCTGTCCTCCAGTGTCGTCATCCGATTTCCCCTTAACCTTTCCTCGTACGACATTCCCTTTAGCTCTGGGACTCCTTTTTTTTGGGGAAAAAACCCTTTTTTACTTTCTCTAACTTCTTAAACGTGCTTTACCGGTTGGGTTTTTCCCAAGGTGCTGCATACTCCCCTAGGGGTAACAAAAACACAGGGACAGTGTCTTGAACGATTCCCTTTTTAAAAAAGGGATCGGAACGCTATTTCAGGTTTCGAGGCGGACTGCAGCATTTAAATTTTTTGTGTGCCACCCCTGATGTGCTCGTGTTATGGTCACCCCAAGGTCTTTCTCCCTGAGTGAGGTCTGTAGTCTTTGTCCACCTAGCCTATACTCTGTGTGCGGTCTTCTTTGCCCCTCCCCAATCTTCATGACTTTGCATTTGGCTGGATTGAATTCGAGAAGCCAGTTACTGGACCACATGTCCAGCCTGTCCAGGTCTCTCTGCAGTCCTGCCTCATCCTCGTCCGATTTAATTCTTCTCATCAACTTCACATCATCTGCGAACAGGGACACGTCAGAGTCTATTCCTTCCATCATGTTCACATATATCAAAAATAGCACTGGTCCTAGAACTGACCCCTGTGGGACCCCGCTCGTAACAGGCACCCACTGTGATACCTCTTCACGTACCATGACTCGTTGCTGCCTCCCTGTCAGGTATTCCCTTATCCATTGCAGTGCCCTCCCTTTTACATGCGCCTGATCCTCCAGCTTCTGCACTAATCTCTTGTGGGGAACTGTGTCAAAGGCCTTCCTGCAGTCTAGGAAAACGCAATCTACCCACCCCTCTCTCTCGTGTCTTACTTCTGTTACCTTGTCATAAAACTCCAGGAGGTTTGTGATACAGGATTTGCCTTCCATGAACCCATGCTGGTTTTCATTTATAATCTTGTTCCTTTCCAGGTGTTCGACCACTCTCCTCCTGATAATCTTCTCCATGACTTTGCACACAATACATGTCAGAGACACAGGTCTGTAGTTTAGTGCCTCGTTTCTGTTTCCTTTCTTAAATATGGGGACTACATTAGCTGTCTTCCATTTCTCAGGTAGTTGCCCAGTTTCAAGGGATGTGTTGAAGATTGTGGTTAGAGGCACGCACAGCATCTCTGCTCCTTCTCTAAGGACCCATGGGGAGATGTTGTCCGGTCCCATTGCCTTTGAGGTGTCAAGGTCACTTAAGAGCTTCTTCACCTCCTCCTCAGTTGTTCGTATGTCATCCAACACTTGTTGGTATATTCCCTCTTGATGTTCCCTTCTGTGCTGTCTTCCCACAGCCCTTCCTGTCTCTACTGTAAAAACTTCCTTAAATCTCCTGTTCAGCTCCTCACATACCTCCTGATCATTTCTTGCGAGTTCTCCACCTTCTGTCCTTAATCTGATCACCTGGTCTTTGACTGTTGTCTTCCTCCTGATGTGGCTATACAACAGTTTCGGGTCAGTCTTGATTCTCGATGCTATGTCATTTTCATACTGTCGCTGGGCCTCCCTCCTTACCTGTGCATACTCATTCCTGGCTCTGCAACTGATCTCCCTATTTTCGTGTGTTCTCTGCCTTCTGTACTTTTTCCATTCTCTATTGCACTTTGTTTTTGCCTCCTTACACCGTCGGGTAAACCAGGGGCTCGTTCCGGTCTTCCCGTTGTTACTGTTGCCCTTGGGAATAACTTTTCCACTGCCTCCTTGCATTTTGTTGTTACATATTCCATCATTTCATTTACTGGCTTTCCTGCCAGTTCTCTGTCCCACTGGACCTCCCGCAGGAAGTTCTTCAACCCTATGTAGTCCCCTCTTTTATAGTCAGGCTTTTCCCATTCAACTCCTGTTATTCTCTCCACTTGCAGCTCTACTATGTATTCAAAGCACAGAACCACGTGGTCGCTAGCTCCTAGGGGACTCTCATACTTGATGTCCTCAATGTCTGAGCTGCCCAGGGTGAACACAAGGTCCAATCTTGCTGGTTCATCCTCCCCTCTCACTCTGGTAGTGTCCTTAACATGTTGGTGCATGAGGTTTTCCAGCACCACGTCCAACATCCTGGCTCTCCATGTTTCGGGACCCCTATGTGGCTCCAGGTTTTCCCAGTCGATCTCCCTGTGGTTGAAATCCCCCATAACCAGCAACTTTGCTCTGTTGGAATGAGCTCTTCTTGCCACCTCAGCAAGTGTGTCCACCATTGCTCTGTTGCTCTCTTCATATTCCTCTCTTGGCCTCCTGCAGTTCTGTGGTGGATTAAACATCACTGCAATGACCACTTTGTGTTCCCCAGACTGAAGTGTACCTGCTGTGTAGTCTCTTTCTCCTGTCTCATCTATGCCTTCCATTTTCTCGAATTTCCATCTGTTTTTTATGAGCAGAGCAACCCCACCTCCCCTCCTGCCCCTTCTATCTTTCCTCATGATCTGGTATCCTGGTGGGAAGATTGCATCTGTTTTTGTCTCCGTGAGTTTTGTTTCTGTAACTGCTATGATGTCTGGGGACTTCTCATTGATTCTTTCTTGCCATTGTGTGTGGGGTGTGTGTGTGTGTGTGTGGTGTGTGTGGGGTGCGTGCGTTGCGTGCGTGCGTGCGTGCGTATGTTGTGGTGTGTGTGTGGTGTGTGCGTGTGTGCGTGTGTGGGTGTGTGCGTGTGGGGTGTGTATGTGTGTGTTTTGGGGTGTGGGGTGTATGTGTGTGTGTGTGCGCGCGGCGTGTGTGTGTGTGCGCGCATGCGGTGTGTGTGTGTGTGTTGTGTGAGTGCGTGTGATATGTGGTGTTTGTGTGTGCTCACCTAATTGATCACTAATTGTGGTTGCAGGGGTCGAAAACTCAGCTCCTGGCCCCCGCTTCTTCACGACCGCTACTAGGTCCTCTCTCCCCCTGCTCCATGAGTTTTTATCATCCCTCGTCTTAAAACTATGTATAGTTCCTGCCTCCACTACATCGCTTGCCAGACTATTCCACTTCCTAACTACTCTATGACTGAAGAAATACTTCCTAAATCCCTTTGAGTCATCTGAGTCTTCAGTTCCAGTTGTGATCCCTTGTTTCTGTGTCCCATCTCTGGAACATCTGTCTCTGTCCACCTTATCTATTCCCCACAGTATTTTGATGTCATTATCATGTTCCCTGACCCTCCTGTCCTCCAGTGTTGTCAGATCTGATTTCCCTTAACCTTTCTTCATAGGACATTCCCCTTAGTTCTGGAACTAGCCTTGTTACAAACCTTTGCACTTTCTCAAATTTCTTGACGTGTTTGCCAGATTTTGGGTTCCAAACGGGTTGCTGCGTACTCCATTATGGGCCTGACGTACAGTGTATAAAGTCTTGAACGATTCCTTACTGAGGTACCGGAACCCATTCTCAGGTTTGCCAAGCGCCCATATGCCGCAGCAGTTATCTGATTAATGTGTGCTTCTGGCGATGTACTCAGTATTATACTCATTCCTTGGTCTTTCTCCTTGAGTGAGGTTTGCAGCCTTTGGCCTCCTAGCCTATACTCTGTCTGCGGTCTTCTTTGCCCTCCTCCGATCTTCATGACTTTGCATTTGGCGGGGTTAAATTCTAGGAGCCAGTTTTTTGGACCACACATCCAGCCTGTCCAGGTCTCTTTGTAGACCTGTCTGGTCCGCGTCTGATTTAATTCTCCTCAATAACTTCACGTCATCTGTAAACAGGGACACTTCTGAGTCTATCCCTTCCGTCATGTCGTTCACATATACCAAGAGTAGCACTGGTCCCAGGACTGACCAATGTGGGACCCCGCTCGTCACTGGCGCCCACTGTGATACCTCATCATGGACCATGACTCGCTGATGCCTCCCTGTTAGGTATTCTCTGATCCATTGCAGTGCCCTTCCTGTTATGCGTACCTGTTCCGCTAGCTTCTGTACTAATCTCTTGTGAGGAACTGTGTCGAAGGCCAAGACTTTGCAAAATATACATGTCAGTGACACTCGTCTATAATTTAGTGCTTCATTTCTGTCTCCCTTTCTTAAAGATGGGGATTTTCCATTTGCCTTCTTCCATACTTCAGGTAGTTGCCTAGTTTCAAGGGAAATGTTGATTTTGGTTAGTGGCACACACAGTGTCCCTGCTCCCTCTTTAAGGACCCATGGAGAGATGTCCGGTCCCACCGCCTTTGAGGTATCAAGGTCACTTCCTCCTTAGTTGGTGTAATTCATCCAACACTTTTTGGTATTCCTTTTCTGTACCCCATTGTTTTGTCTTCCCGTTGTCCCTTCAGCCTTTTTGTAAATACTTCCCGAAATCTCATTGTTGAGCTCCTCACTACCTCCTTTGGGCGTTTCTTGTGAGATCCCACCTTCTTTCCTCAGCCTGATTACCTTGGGCCCCTTTTACTGTTTTTTCCCCCCCTTTGGGTTAAAAAAATTTCGAATAATTACTTTTGTTTCTTTTTAATCCCCCCTTTCCCCCTTTTTAAGTAATGGGGATGGAAATCATCAGGTCAGGTACTCCTCCACACGTCTCCGTGCGTCAATCAGGAGCTATGAAAGTTGCAAAAGTAGCCCAGCGAAGGAATGAAAGGTTTTTTTCAGTGTGAGATAGTGTGGTGACACCAGCAAGCCAGCTTAAAGCTGCCTCACTCTGAGAAAACTTCTTAGCTCCTGATGACGCACGGAGACGTGTAAAAGTACCTGACCCGAAGATTTCCATCCCCCGTTGCTTGTCTTGTACAAGTGTGTGTACTCACCTAATTGTGATTGCAGGGGTCGAGTTATAGCTCATAAGAACATAAGAAAGAAGGAACACTGCAACAGGCCTACTGACCCATGCGGAGTAGGTCCATGTCCCGCCCCGGATTAGCCCAATGACCCACCCAGTCTGGTCACCTCCACTCAAGGATGCAGCACGGCACCAGACCCAGCAGCACAAGCTAGTCAGGTCCAATTCACACCCACCCACACCCACTCATGTATTTATCTAACCTATTTTTAAAACTACACAACGTTTTAGCCTGAATAACTGTACTAGGGAGTTTGTTTCAATCATCGACAACTCTTTTACCAAACCAGTGCTTTCCCTATATCCTTCCTGAATCTGAATTTTTTCCAACTTGAAACCATTGGCAGCGAGTTCCTGTCCTGAGCTTGAAATTTTTCAGCACGCTACTTTACATCCACCTTTATTTATTTCCTGTTTTCCCATTTATTACACCTCGATCATATTCCACCTAAATTCTACGCCTTTTCGAGAGAGTGCAGATTCAGGGCCCTCAGTCTATCCTCATAGGGAAGATTTCTCCTTTGTACGTTTTCCAGAGCATTTATATCCATTCTCCCCTCAAGGAAGGTTCCTTGATGTGGTGAGGGGGCTCTTGATTTAGGGAATTGGACTGTGCTCCATGTTCCCCAAATTAAGCCTGAAATGCCTTCCACATCCCCCCCTAGACGCTGTATAATCCTCCGGTTTAGCGCTTCCCCCTTTGATTATAATAAAAATATATTCATTCTGTAATACGGTGACCAGAACTGAGCATCATAGTCTAAAGAAGGCCTAACCAAGGATATAGGATTGAAACAACCTGAGACTCTATTTTTTAAACTTCTAGATATGAAGCTATGTATGGAACCTGCCTCTACAAAACACTCACAGACTAATCACCTCTGACAACTCAGTGAGCGTGTTGTGTGTGTGTTGTGTGTGTATATATATATAAAATATATATATATATATATATATATATATATATATATATATATATATAGATATATACAAAGATGAGATGCATGAAGATTTCTAAGATTGATGCAGCTGAAGATTTCTAAGATGTGATGCAGGGAAGATTTCTATGATGTGATGCAGTGACGATTTCTATGATGTGATGCAGTGCAATTTCTAAGATGTGGATGCAGTGAAGATTTCTAAATGTGATGCAGTGAAGATTTCCCTAAGATGTGATGCAGTGAAGATTTTTCTAAGATGTGTATGCATTGAAGATTTCTAAGAATGTGATGCATTGAAGATTTCTAAGATGTGAAGCAGTTAAGATTTCTAAGATTGTAAGCAGTGAAGATTTCCAAGATGTTGATGCAGTGAAGATTTCTAAGATGTTGATGCAGTGGAAGATTTATAAAGATGTGATGCAGTGAAGATTCTATGATGTGATTCAGTGAAATGATTTCTATGATGTGATGCAGTGAAGATTTTCTAAGAAGTTGATGCAGTGAAATTTCTAAGATGTGAGCAGGAAAACATTTCTAAGATGTGGGATGCATGTGAAGATTTCTAAGATGTGAATGCAGTGAAGATTTCTATGATGTGATGCAGTGACGATTTCTATGATGTATGCTGGGGGAGAAGAGATTAAGATGTGATGCAGTGAAGATTTCCTAAGATTGAGATGTCAGTGAAGATTTCTAAGATGTGATGCAGTTGAAGATATTCTAAGATGTGAAGCATTGAAAGATTTCTAAGATGTGATTGCAGTGAAGATTTCTAGATGTGATGCAGTGAAGATTTCTAAGATGTGATGCAGTGAAGATTTCTAAGATGTGATGCAGTGAAGATTTCTAAGATGAATGCAGTGAAGATTTCTATGATGGGATGCAGTGAAGAATTCTAAGATGTATTCAGAACAGACAACTAATATTTCTAGCACCTGACCAGTCCTTCCTAAAATAAACAGACTTGATTAAAAACGCTACAGTTTCTGTCTTAAGAGGGCACAGGAGAGATACCTAAAATCAGCGCCCCGATCAGTCCGGGCCCGCCCCTGTGAATCATGTCCTTACCATTATTTCTGTTACCCTTGGGAAACAAACCTTTCCTCTGCCTCCCTGGCATTTGTTGTTACAAAGTCCATCATTTCGTTACTGAATTTTCCTACCAACTCCGGTTTCCACTGAACCCTCCTGCAGGAAAATCCTCATTCCTGTGTAGTCCCCCCTTTTATAGTTTAGCTTTTCCCTTTCTACTCCTGTTACCCTCTCCACTTTTAGCAACCACGCTGTATTCAAAGCTCATAACTACGTTGGTCACTAGTCTCCAAGGGGCCTTTCATATGTGATGTGCTCAGTGTCTGAAGCTACTCAGGGTGAACAACGAGGGGTCCAGTCATGCTGGTTCATCCTCCCCCTCCTCTCTGGTAGTACCCTAACAAGTTGATGCATGAAATTTTGGCAGCACCACATCCACATCTTAGCTCTCATGTTCGGGACCCCGTCCATGTGCCTTCCAGTTTTCCCATCAATGGACTATACCTTGTGTTCCCCGACTGAACTGTACCTTAGATGTAATCCATTCTCTCCAGTCTCGTCCATACCTTCCATTTCTTGATAACCCCACCGTGTGTGTGTTGTACTCAACCTAATTGTGGTTGCAGGGTCGATACTCAGCTCCTTGCCCCACCTCTTCAGCTGAGTGGCTATTAGATCCTCTCTCTCCCTCTCCATGAGCCTTTATCATACATTACATCTTAAAGCTATCTCTGGTTTCCTCCTGCCCTCCACAAACCTCACTTGCTAGACTGTTCACTGCCTAACAACTCTAGACTGAAGAAATACTTCCTAACATCCATTGACTCAATCTGGGTCTTCAACTTCCAATGTGACCTCATTGTTTCTGTGTCCCATCTCTGAACATCCTGTCTCTGTCCCAACTTGTCTCTTCCATGTAGTATTTTTGTTGTTGTTTTTTCATGTCCCTCTGACCCTCCTGTCCTTCCAGTGTCGTCCAGCCGATTCCCTTAACCTTTTCTTCGTAGACATTTCCCTTAGCTCTGGAACTAACCTAGGTCGCAAACACTTTGCACTTTCTCTAATTTCCTAACGTGGCTTGATCAAGTATAGGTTCCTCGAACAGGTCGCTTGAATACTCAAGTATGGGCCTGACGTACCACGGTGGTACAGTGCCCTTGAACGATCCTTAGTTAGGTATCGGAACGCTATTCTCAGTTGCCAGGCGCCCATATGCTTGCAGCAAGCATTATCTGGTAGATGTGGCTCCGGAGACGGTGCTCGGTGGTTATGGTCACTATTATACTTGTGTGTGTGTGTGTTTTATTTGTGCGTGTGTGTTGTGTGTGTGTGTGTGTGTGTGTGTGTGTGAGTGTTGTGTGTGTTACGTAGTTGTCAAAAGGTACTTGTCGATAGACACTTCGCCTTTGTGTGTGTATGTTGTACTTGATCAATGAGCTACATATTGTACCTCAACTACTATACTGTCCAGGTTGTTCCAGTTCCTGTATGAGAGTAAAAGAGAGAGAGGGAGAAAGAGGAGAGAGAGAGGAGAGAGAGAGGGAGAGAGAGAGAGACCTGTGGAGTGGTGCAGACTCAGCAAGATTTATATTTAGCAATACTTTCCCCTTTAATATATCCAAACCAGCATGACTTCAGAGAGCCTGGGTCAAACTGACCCTTAGTGATGCTTGTATAGAACACTAGCGCTCTCTCTCTCTCTCCCTCTCTTCTCCTCCTCTCTCAGCTCTCATCTCTCTCTCTCTCTCTCTCTTCTCGTCTCATCGTCCTTCTCTCTCGTCTCACGTCTCTCTCTCTCTCGTTAATATATCCCTGGTTGTGCGAATGAAGTTAATTGGATTTTGAAAGGTATATTGGCTTCATTTATACAATCCAGGGAAATACTACTGTCCTGTCAGAGTGAGACAGAAGCTTGGTAAACGTTTTGCACTCTGGGTTTACGCAGGGTTGCTCGGTCTTTTCTCTCTTTCTCGTGAACATGTAAAATGGCAGGTATATCTGTGTGTCTCATTAACACGTAAGATGACAGGTATATCTTATAAAAATTCTACTTTCATTCACTGTCCACTCTACTCTGTGCTCCTTAATAGTTCTTATTCCTGTAATGCATATTTCCTAATTTAGGAGACTTGGTCTGAGACCGGGTCGTGTGGGAGATGATTTTTGGGGCAAGAGACAGATGGAGATGCTGTGTCAGAAGGATGAAGCTGGGAGGAGAGATTAAAGTTTGTTGTGAGCAAACTGGAGGTTAATATAGAAAGCAATAATGTACGAGGGAAGAGAGAGAGAAAAAAAAAGATATGAGGGGGAGAGAGAGAGAGAGAATATAGAAGGGAAAGAGTGTGTGTAGAATGGAGAGGTGGATGTAGGAAGGAGAGAGGACGTCTTGTAGGGACCTGGAGTGAAGGAAGGAGAGAGTGAAGGAGGGAGAAAGAGGGTGTAGGAAGACAAAAGGAAGACTAGACTGTCTCCTGCCGGGACGTAAACAACACCAGGACACACATAACCCCCACACGCCCACACACCCAACTCCACCCCACACGCCCACACACCCCAACCCCCCCACACGCCCACACATCCAAACCCCCCCACGCCCAACTCAATCCCCCACCACACGCTCACACACCCAAACCCCCACATGCCCCCACAACCCCACACGTGCCCACACCCCACACCAACCCTCAACCCCACACGCCCACACACCCACACGGCCCATACGCCACCCACAACGTCCACACAGGCCCACACGTCCACGACAACCCAAACCCCACACGTCCACACACACCCAAACACCCACACTCCACACAACCCAAACACCCCACACACCCACACGTCCACACACCCACACGTCCCACACACCCACACGTCACACACCCACAACGTCCACACACACCCACACGTCCACACACCCACCCGTCCACGACACCCACCCGTCCACACACCCAAACACCCACACGTCCAACAACCCACACGCCAAACCACCCAAAACACCCACACTTCCACACACCCAAACCCCATCACGTCCACACACCCAAACACCCACACGTCCACACACCCACATGCTTGAGGGTAACAAGATTTTCTCTCCCTTACTCTCTTACTCCAATCAGACCAACTCCCACCTGCTCTCTGCTCATCTCAGCCTCTCTCTTGAAAGTTAAAGTTCCTTTCTCTTGATCAACAGCCTGGTTGATCAGACCTTGATCCATCACGAGGCCTGGTCTTAGACCGAGCCGCGGGGGCGTTGACCCCCGAAATCCTCTCCAAGTATACTCCAGGTATACCTTGAAGCTGAACGATGACACGTACGTCTAGTAAACTCTACTGATACCTTGATATTGGTGCACATAACCTTGATATTGGTGTTCATAGCCTTGATATTGGTGCACATAACTTTGATATTAATGTACATATCCTTGATATTGGTTCACATAACCTTGATATTGGTGTACAGTTTTGATACCTGTGCAAATGACCTTGATATTAGTGCACATAGCCTTGGTATTGATACACATAACCGTGAGATAGTGCACATAGCGCCTTGATATTGGTGCATATAAACCTAGATATTGGTTCATATAGCCTTTGATATTGTGACATAGCCCATCGATATTTGTTAAGACAGCCTGTACCTGTCAGAGCACACAGCCTTAGGCCCCGTCTGCTTTGACTAGTTCATATTTCGCGGCATTCAGTGCTGCCCTCTGTAGGCTCACCTAGGTCAGTGGGAAGCACAGCCCACCCTCTCTTACTCCTAGGCCGACCCTCTTGATAGACACAAGTGCTCCCCCTCCACGGACTGGCTTGCGGTCACTCCTCACCCTGCCAGTTGAGTACTCACTCCTACCCAATTAAAGCCAAACTAGTCCACGGCCGTATCATTGCTACCTACGCTACCTTCATCGGCACTAAACCGCTGTTCAGCAGTAAGAACAGTTATAACATATTGGTGCACATAGCCTTGATATTGGTGCGCATAGCCTTGATATTGGTGTATATAGTTTTGATATTGGTGCAAAGCCTTGTTATTGGTGCATAGCCTTGATATTGCACAATGCACATAGCCTTGATATTAGTGCACATGATATTGCAGCATAAAATCCTGGTGTTGGTGCACAAAACCTTGGTATTGGTGCACAAAAACTATAGTATTGGTTCACAGAACCTTGGTATTGGTACACAAAAACTGGTATTGGTGGACAAAAACCCGGATATTGGTACACAAAAATCCTGGTATTGGTGCACAAAATCTCTGGTTCTGGTGCACAAACCCTGGTACTGGTACACACAACACTGGTATTGATGCACATAACCCTGGTATTGGTGCACAAAATCCCTGGTCCTGGTGCACAAACCCTGGTACTGGTACACATAACACTGTATTGATACACATAACCCTGGTATTGGTGCAGAAAACCCTGGTATTGGTGTACCACATCTACAGTCTCCCTGGATTATAATTCACCTCTGTATTCGACTGCTGAAGTCTGACCAGCAAATGAAACCTTTCCTGACATAAGATACCTGTGTTGTACATGTATCTTGCTCGTCATTGTGACGATTAAGACATGTGCAGCAGTTGGGTATCGTTTTTGTTGATAGGTTTCGTCTACAGAGTAGGCTTTTTCAGTCAGATACAGAGGTAGCAGGTGTAGTAGTGAAATGATCTAGATGATGCAATCAGTCCATGAACTTTGGAGTAATAGTATTAGAGGAGATCAGTCCCTCAGCCTGGATAAAAATAATACAGACAAAGGAAAGTTCAGCTCCATGGAGCTGAACTTTCCTTCGTCTGTATTTCTTTTAACTGACCACCTCAAATACTATTTCTCCAAGGTTGATGGACTGATTACATCATTTCACTACTACACCTGCTGCTTCTGCATTTGACTGAAGAACTCTACTGTGTAAGCGAAACGTTCCAACAATAAAGATACCCAACTGTTGCACATGTCCGTATTTTATACCATTTTCAACATTACGTGTCATCGTGGCTGCCAAAAGTTCCACTGTGGATTCAGTAGCTACAGCAACCTCAAGAGTCTCCTTCCAACACTCTTAAGAGTCACTTCAAATTCTTAATTTTAACAGGCGTTAGGAAGCAATACTTGCCATAAACTCCAGACGTAAATTACCATTATCAATGTTGTTATTACTATTACAATATTATTATTGCTATTGTTATTATTCGGTGACATAAGACTCAGTAAACTTATTTCTTAATCCTAATTTGGGGGGGGGGGTTGTGGGATGCGTTAATGTCCATATTAATAAGGCAATTAACTAGAGAGGTTAAATATCATTAACTTTGTGGCCTACATCTGCAAACCGTGCACATGGTAGTTGTTTTAAAGCGTTGTAATCCTCAACGCTTCTCTAGGGCCGGTTTCTTCCCCTGTGATGTTGGCCTCTTTCGAACTCACCGATTCTTCACGAGTTTTTTCACCCTGTTTCTTTCAATTTCTCATGTTGTAAACTTCCGAAGCTCAGAGTGGCGAAAGGCGTGGTCTGCTAGTCTTACCTCTCTTGTATGTTCTCTTGAAATTGTTATTATATATATATATATATATAAATATATATATATATATATATATATATATAAAATATATATATATATATATATAATAGATATATATATATATATAGGATGGGGGTCCAACCTCTGGTGTAAAATGTGGGACCCATAGCCTCGGAGAAGTGCATAAAAAGTGCCTTCAAGGGAAGAATATTGGATTTCTTTCTCCTGAAGCCGTTTGAATGTTCCACATTCCCCTAACACCCCATCTTTTAGTATATATTTTTTTTACCAATAGGAATTTTTTATTACATAATATGTACAGAAGGTTTAAGAGATACATTGTTGATATAAAGGTGGCAGATAAGGTCTGTTGTTTATTTTTTTACGTGTGTATCACCGATTATATAGGCGAAAATCTCATCCAGCTCCTCAGAGCTGGGCGTGGTTCCCAAAATACAGCAGGCATTACCCCTTTGAACAGCCGCACTGAGCCGCTGGAAACAGAAAACAAGCTGCCCTGGGATCTCCTAGTTTACCCTGAATTGAAGTCTTTTCCCCCAGCTCCTTAAGGAATTTAGATGCCGCTTCCCCATGAGCCAAGGGTCTCTGAGCCAATGGGAACAAACATATAATGATGGGCAAGTTCTTCCATATTTTCTAGACTTTGGGCTCCTGAAGCTGGCAGCTGCCCACTCCATTCCTCCCTGGTGTATTGGAGATAGGTATCATCCAGGTAATGCACATGTATAGTCCCACACACCTGCTTCCATCTGTCCACAGCTTGAAGGGTGATAACCATCTGGAACGCTTCTGGCTGCCATCAGATCTGGCATAGTTGGGGTGTCTCCCTTACTGCTGGGCATCCAGCGTTGTGAGCCCTCTTGATAATGTTATTAACCCTCCTCATGTCTTGGCAATCTTTCCCTCGATTTACGGCACCACAAGAACCATGGTAACCCGAATCGGTCTGCTGCTTCAACTGCCACAAATTCACCTGTTTTTTCGGCGAGAATAGGGGCCGGCAAGTCGAAGGGAACAACCGATAGCGGATGGTCTGGGGGCGAGGCGTGTGCCAAGGCGGGAGTTGGAAAGCCAACAGAAAGTCCCAGCATGAGGGGCTCATCACTGCCAGCAGGCGGGCTCTATCCTTCCCTGACACACTCTGATCATGTGTTGGCTATATTTTCCACTATGGACATCCCATGCGATTTGTTTTGTAGTTGTTGGGGGCAGCAGGTCTGTTTCTGAGCCCCGTTAGATTATCGACCAGATCATTGCTTCCCGTCAATGAATTTTTGGTCCGGACCCAATCTTGTCCCTAAGATGTCATGGAGAATCGCTGCTAACAAAGCCTCTGGATGCAATACGCGAGACAGAAAAGCAGTAACGCAATTTGTGAGACTTGCGGACACCAATGGCCTCCTAGTCTGACTGGAAGTGTAAGCTTGGTTCCACTGCCCGACATTCTAGATAAGGTTTAAATACTTTCGTAAAAAACTGCCACAGAATTCAGCATATTCGTCCAGTATATGGTTATCATATGAAGGTGCACAACATAGGAATTAATGTCAACCTGGGCAGACTCCAAGCACTTTGTGAGAAGGTACAAGGCATCGTGGGGTGTCCAGATGCCTAACGTGTTCAATTTCTCCTTAACCTTTCAAAATCTTTCCCTGAGAATTTGCCAATAAGGCATTTTCTTCCCAGAGGTGCTCCTAGCAAGAACCACTATTTGTGGGCAATGACTGCTGCTCCTTGGTAGCTTTTGATCCACTGCATTTACACTTGTTGACCATGACTGAGATGATTTCAAATTGGAAGGATTCAGGACGAGAACGCCCTTTCGCTGTCCCTAGTGTCATTACCTGTGTAAGGTCATGTAGAGGGACTCCTTTGTACCTGCTAGTGTACCATCATCTAGGAACCAGATGTTTAGCTCGCTGGTCAGTCTGACTGTGATTTCCTAACTGCCATACAGAAGAGAAATGGTGCAAGAGGATCCTCCTGTTGACACCCTCCGATGATGTGATTTTCATGCTCTCCAAAGAGAAAGCAATTGTTCCTTGCTATAGCCCAGCTGAAACAAAGGGAAGAGACCAGGGAAATGGTTCTTGTACCGCGCTAATACCACACGTCTCTTTCAGAGATGAACGTATTCTTGAAATCTAATTTTACCACTGCATTGTCCTCAGGCAGGTTGTTGTCAACGCCCTTGTTGCATAACCGCTGCTCACATTACGTAGAGACCCCAAAGCCAAGCTGGTTTGGTTGAAGCATCATGGCTGCCTGTGCACGAATACTTCGACAGCAGCTTTGGATACGATCGGCGTAACGTGTTGCCTACTGCAATTGGCCCGAATTCCTCCATCTTCTTTTTAAGTGCACAAATGTTGCAACCATAAAAGAAAGGGTCTAAAATTCACAGGAATCAGACAGCAGCCCAAGGATTGTTGAAGAACCTTGTGATCCTGAAAGCAGTGTCTCTCTGCAATTTTCCCCAATAACTGGATTAACCATCCCTCTAAATGCCGTGGCCTTATTCCAGTGTAACCACCCAGCAGAGCCAAATGGAAACGACATTATTGCTTGTAAATGTCTGAGTCATCACAATCAATGGTTTCCATAGTGGGGACAGAGGTGCTGACAAAAAAAAAGAACTGTTGTGCCACTGGTTTCCTTCCTGGCAGGGTGCTTTCCTCTAAGTGCTTCAGGCCGTGTCACATCCCTGGGAGCAACTGTATCTCACTGGTAATAATTCTGATTGCCCCCACTGTGTTGCCCTCTTCATTTTCTTGCTCACTTGGACACTGACTTTTCACTGTCATAGAGTGAGTGGGGGTTCTGCCTCTCCCTTTTTTGTGTTGACGGGGAATGGCGAATGGTTATCAACTCTAGGAAAATATCTTAAGATTTAATTATCATTGAGGCTAAAGCCTCTTTCCCCTTCTTTCCGGCCAGCTAAGCTGACATTGCTCAAAAAGTAGCAAGTTGTGCATGCCATGGATGGTGGGTGGAGCCATTTAAGATAGTGGAACCATCGTTTACTTTTTTCATGAGATCTGTAAGTTTCCCAGCTGCGTGTGGACGGGCTGCTTGGGAATATGTGTGGTGTCCTGTACCTGTATGCTTAAATTGCTACCAAGAGATTGTTCTGATGAGATTGAAATCTGTTGGAGTTGGTTCAGGTCCTGAGGTGGCTCTGGATCATCACTTTCCCACAGGAGGACATCCTGAACCAGGCACTACCTGTTTGCGGAGGAAAACCATTAAATTGAGACAACGAAGCTGTAAGCATGAGACCGACCTTGCCTCTCCTATTATTTCCAGCCTTGCCATTTCCTCTGGCTGCTTGCTTCCTCCTGGTTGCATCCATCCTGCTAAATCTATATATTATATATATATATATATATATATATAATATATATATATATATATATATATTATATATATATATATATATATAATATATATACAATCATGTGCCGAATAGGCAAACTTGCAATCTTGCTTAAATAGCACGACGCTCATCTTGCCATATAGGACAAGTGAAAAATTTGTGTATGTAATAATTTCGCCAAAATCATAATGAACCTAACTAAAAAATATATTTCACTGTGTTGTTTAGTATAAAATTATTGTAAACAAATCTAAAATATATTAGTTTGGGTTTGGTTAAAATAAATTTTTCTTGCAATAAGAAGGTTAGGTAAGTTTTCTACGCTTCCTTTTTGGTGCAAAATTAAAAATTTTTACTATAAAATCAAACATTAACTAAAAAAAATAATCTATAAACCTATAAAAAAGAAAATTTTAGAAAGACTTTAATTTTAATGAGTTTCTTTGCTAATTGACCAGTTTTACATATTCGGCAACGACATGCAGGGCATGCGTGAGCGTGTTGGATAGGAGTGAATGAGACAAAATGTTTTTAATACTTGACTTGCTGTTGGAGTGTGAGCATAGTAACATTTTATGAAGGGGTCAGGGAAACCGCAGGCCGACTGAGTCCCTGGAGATGGAAGTAACAGTGCCGCACTCTGAAGGAGGGGTTTAAAGTTGCAGTTTAAAAACTGTAGTGTACAGCACCCTTCTGGCAAGACAGTGATGGAGTGAATGATGGTGAAAGTTTTTCTTTCGGCCACCCTGCCTTGGTTGGAATCGCCAGTGTGATAATATATATATATATATATATATATATATATATATATATATATATATATATATATATATATATATATATATATATATATAATGTATATAAATTGGGCTTTCCCTTTTGTCAAGTTATAAATTAAAGAACTTAACTAAAATGTGTGTATTGTAAAGACACGAAGCAGCAGCAACAAAGAACTGGCAGAAGCAGCAACAGCAGCAGTATTTAACACAGGAAACATTGACTGTAAGAAACTGCAGAAGTAGCAGGAAAAGACGCAGCAGCAGCAACAACAACAACAACAACAACAACAGAGCAACAATAGCACAGAAGCAACAACAGTAAGCAGCAGCAGCAACAACAGAGCAGGGCAGCACAAACAGCATTACTAGACACGCTTGGCAAGCACCTAAACTCACCTTCCCGAACCCCCCCCCACTTCCTGTCCTACCATTTTTCTATAACCACATACATAAATAAACTGCACATGGGAGAGAGAAGCTTATGACGACGTTTCAGTCCAAGTCGGAACCGAAGCGTCATGATAAGCTTCTAAACAAGGGAGATGTTAATAAAGTACTGAGGGGTCGAACCAGTAAGAACAGAAATAATGATATAAGTTGGATAAATTTAGATTTAGAAAGGACATAGGTAATACGGTTTTCTAACAGAGTTTGTAGATGCGTGGAACAGTCTACCAGTGGGTGATAGAGGCTAGGTAGGGGCCCTTAAGTAACTAACTTTAGGGGACCCCTTGGTAGCTTTAGAGAACTGGACAAATATATGAGTGGGAGGGGCTGGGTTTGATTGGTGTCATTGGGTACGGGAATTATTTCTTGGGTAGCTTTAGGTAGAGGTCGTTTTGATAAGGACCTGCCTCGCATGGGCCAGTAGGCCTTCTGGCAGTGTTTCCTACATTCTAATTTTGTAATTGTTCCAAGTCAAGGTAGTTACTTTTTGTTCTCAACTATAACGACAATTACCTGTGCCTGCCACTTACATGTAGCTCTAGTGCCAGTGCTGGTTTCATATATATGTGTCTGCCACCTGTAGGTTCTAGTACCAGTACTGGTTTCATATATATGTGTCTGCCACCTGTAGTTTCTAGTACCAGTACTGGTTCAATACACCTTGTGCTGGCACCCCTGCAGGTTCTAGTACCGGTACCGACTCCAGGTTCACAAACTTTTAGATACTACCTCAGAGGTTAAGTTCTGGTAACGAGTCCTGAAACAAGATCCAAGTACTTCAGATCTTTGCAAGTCTTGAAGACCTGGAAATATGCGTAGAGCTTAGTCAAGTCATGATTAAGCTGTACATAGAGCGAACATTGTGTCAGTAAAAGCTTATTGGGGGGGGTTAGGGGGGGGGGTCTTGTGGGCAATATGTCATTCCTTTCCTTGTGGGCAATATGTCGCCTCATCCCTTTCCTTGTGGGCAATATGTCGCCTCATCCCTTTCCTTGTGGGCAATATGTCGTCTCATTCCTTTCTTTGTGGGCAATCTGTCGTCTCATCCCTTTTCTTGTGGGCAAAATGTCGACTGATAAATTAGACACATGTGCAACTCTTGTTTATCTTTATTGAGGAAACGTTTCGCACATGGTGGCTTCATCAGTCCATACAAAGGAGAATCTTGAACAGGAGGAGAATGAGGTAATCAGTCCCTCAACCTTGAGTCGATGTGGTCAGTCCATCATCATTTCTCCTCCTAGACCACTTATGCCGCATATGGAATCTTTAATCCAGGAAAACGTTTCGCCACAAAACAGTGGTCTTCATCAGTCAACAATACAAGAGAAGGCGTAGAGAGGAGGAGTATGATGTAATCAGTCCTCAGCCTGGAGTCGATGTTTTCATTCCATCAATCTTGTAGAATGTACAGCATTGGGCCGTAGACGTGGCTTATATACTGTAGTGGAGTGACGTAAGCAGGCGGAGGCGGGTCAAGTGGTACTATCCCCAAGTTGAAGAATTGAGACACTTATGCAGCATATGGAATCTTTATTAGGAAACGTTTCGCCACACTGTGGCTTCATCAGTCCAATACAAAGAGGAAGGCGCAAGGCGAGGAGGAGAAGAGGTAATCAGTCCCTCGAACCTAGTCGATGTTTTTCAGTCCATCAATCTTGTAGAAATGTACAGCATAGGGGCCGTAGACTGGCTTATATACTGTAGTGAGGTGAGAGTGAAAGCAGGCGGAGGCGGGTCATAGTGGTACCATCCACTAGTCGAAGTAGTCCTTCGTCCAAAGGTTGAACAAGTGGTTGAAAATTCTTTGTAACAAGATCCCATGATGCTGCACTGTCTGACAGTTTTTTTGTTAGGAATTGTGTCTTTTGGGGGTTGGAATAGGTTGATGAATGGTTTTGAAAAACCGATCATGTTTAAGATTTGGAGACACTTATGCAGCATAATGGGAATCTTTATTTAGGAAACGTTTCGCCACACAGTGGCTTCATCAATCATCCAATACAAAGAGGAAGTAAGGAGAGGAGAGTAATGAGAAACAGTCCCTCAGCCTGGAGTCGATGTTTTCAGTCCATTCAATCTTGTAGAATGACAGCATTGGGCCGTAGAACCCGTTCGTATATACGTAGTGAGGTGACGTGAAGCAGGCGAGGCGGGGTCATAGTGGTACCATCCACTAGTCGAAGTAGGTCTTCGTCCAAAGGTTGAACAAGTGTTGAAGAATTCTTTGTACATTCTACAAGATTGATGGACTGAACACATCGACTCCAGGCTGAGGGACTGATTACCTCATACTCCTCCTCTCCTTACGCCTTCCTCTTTGTATTGGACTGATGAAGCCACTGTGTGGCGAAACGTTTCCTGAATAAAGATTCCCATATGCTGCATAAGTGTCTCAATCTTCAACATGTCGGTTTTTCAAACCATTCATCACATTCTCCTCCTGTTCTTCTAGATTCCTTTGTATAGACTGATGAAGACACTGTGTGGCGAAACGTTTCCTCAATAAAGATACCCAAGAGTTGCACATGTGTCTAATTTATCAACATGTCGGTTCTCTGAACCATTCATCTACAAAAATGTCGACTGATCCCTTTCCAGGCCTTAGTTTCTGGAATCCAGAGGTGCCTTTAGTAGCCAGTGGTTGCTGGAGTCAGTGCAGGGAGGGCCGGAGGAGGGGAAGAGTGTGGTAGGGAGTATAAGTGTGTGGATGAGGGTGGGAGGGAAGGATGGTAGCTGGTGTGGCTATATAGATGGAGAGGGAGGGATGGTGGCTGGTGTGTACGGAGGGAGAGAGAGAAGGATTGTGACTGGAGTGTGCATAGAGGGAGAGGAGGGAGGTAGGTAGTGTGAATAGAGGAAGAGCCGAGGGATTGTGGATGGAGGAGGGATGTTGGCTAATGTTTATGGAGGGAGAGAGAGAGAGAGATGGTGAATGGATTGAGGGATGGTTGGCTGGTGTATGGAGTGAGGGTTTAGAAAGACACGTAAGCAAACACTATAACATATTTACTAGAAAACGTTTTCGGTCCTGGGACCTTGATCACTTCTAACATGTTAGAAGTGATCAAGGTCCCAGGACCGAAACGTTTTCTAATAAATATGTTATAGTGTTTGCTTACGTGTCTTTCTAAACCAAATTGTCGGTATTTATTACCAAGGTTTATACCATGGAGTGAGGGATTGTGGCTGGAGTGTGCTGTTGCCTCCAGTTGTTGTTGACGGAAGTGCTGCATCAGCTGTAAGGCTTCAGGTCTGCTACATCCCAGTGGTCGGTCTTCCCAGCAGTACTTACTGAAACACTTGCATCATAATTTATGGAACACGAAGCATCGATCTTTTGGATTTCAAGAACAGGTGTTATTATCTGCACTTTTCTTTGTTTTATCAACATCTGACTTTAGGAAGTGTTCGCCCTGGAACACCTGGAACGTTTTTCCTAAAATACAGTCAGAAAAAGTTTAAATGTTCACCCCCTATAATCCTTCATTAAAGTTACATTTCAAACGATCCAAAAATTTACTTACAAATTACATTTACTTTGATTACATTTCTATTTTTGTTTTTAAGGTAGACCCTAGAATGTTATCAGATATCTGCCCACACAGCCGCCTGGAAAATCCAGGAGAGGAAAACTGAGTATTTGTAAACGAGATTTTTCACAGCGTTATAAATATCGATGAAAGCATTTGAGAATTTACGCAAAAAATCGCCTGGAAATAGTGCTCGATTTTTTGTTACTGACTTATGACATCAAATCCTCTTTGAATCCATTAAATATCAACGTCGTATCTAATTCCATTGTATTTCCAGGGAATTATTTCAAGGACTTAAAAAATATAGGCTTTGATTCTGTTTACAAAGCACATTCAAGGAAGTAATGTAAGTATATGTGATATATAGTCGCAGACAGGCGATCTTAATGCAAGACAAGTAATGGGGGATGGAAATCTTCAGGTCAGGTACTCTCACACGTCTCCGTGCGTCATCAGGAGCTATGAAATGTTGCAAAAGTAGCAGCGGAAGGAATGAGAAGTTTTTTTCAGTGTGAGATAGTGTGGTGACACCAGCAAGCCAGCTTAAAGCTGCCTCACTCTGAGAAAACTTCTTAGCTCCTGATGACGCACGGAGACGTGTAAAAGTACCTGACCCGAAGATTTCCATCCCCCGTTGCTTGTCTTGTACAAGTGTGTGTACTCACCTAATTGTGATTGCAGGGGTCGAGTTATAGCTCATAAGAACATAAGAAAGAAGGAACACTGCAACAGGCCTACTGACCCATGCGGAGTAGGTCCATGTCCCGCCCCGGATTAGCCCAATGACCCACCCAGTCTGGTCACCTCCACTCAAGGATGCAGCACGGCACCAGACCCAGCAGCACAAGCTATCAGGTCAATTCACACCCACGGCCACACCACATCATGTATTTTATCTAACCTATTTTTAAAACTACACAACGTTTTAGCCTGAATAACTGTACTAGGGAGTTTGTTTCAATCATCGACAACTCTTTTACCAAACCAGTGCTTTCCCTATATCCTTCCTGAATCTGAATTTTTTCCAACTTGAAACCATTGGCAGCGAGTTCCTGTCCTGAGCTTGAAATTTTTCAGCACGCTACTTTACATCCACCTTTATTTATTTCCTGTTTTCCCATTTATTACACCTCGATCATATTCCACCTAATTCTACGCCTTTCGAGAGAGTGCAGATTCAGGGCCCTCAGTCTATCCTCATAGGGAAGATTTCTCCTTTGTACGTTTTCCAGAGCATTTATATCCATTCTCCCCTCAAGGAAGGTTCCTTGATGTTGGTGAGGGGCTCTTGATTTAGGGAATTGGATCTGTGCTCCAGTTCCCCAAATTAAGCCTGAATGCCTTCCACATCCCCCCCTAGGCGCTGTATAATCCTCCGGGTTTAGCGCTTCCCCCTTGATTATAATAATAATATATTCATTCTGTAATACGGTGACCAGAACTGAGCAGCATAGTCTAAATGAGGCCTAACCAAGGATATATGGAGTTGAACAACCTGAGGACTTCTATTTTTTAAACTTCTAGATATGAAGCTATGTATGGAACCTGCCTCTACAAAACACTCACAGACTAATCACCTCTGACAACTCAGTGAGCGTGTTGTGTGTGTGTTGTGTGTGTATATATATATAAAATATATATATATATATATATATATATATATATATATATATATATATAGATATATACAAAGATGAGATGCATGAAGATTTCTAAGATTGATGCAGCTGAAGATTTCTAAGATGTGATGCAGGGAAGATTTCTATGATGTGATGCAGTGACGATTTCTATGATGTGATGCAGTGCAATTTCTAAGATGTGGATGCAGTGAAGATTTCTAAATGTGATGCAGTGAAGATTTCCCTAAGATGTGATGCAGTGAAGATTTTTCTAAGATGTGTATGCATTGAAGATTTCTAAGAATGTGATGCATTGAAGATTTCTAAGATGTGAAGCAGTTAAGATTTCTAAGATTGTAAGCAGTGAAGATTTCCAAGATGTTGATGCAGTGAAGATTTCTAAGATGTTGATGCAGTGGAAGATTTATAAAGATGTGATGCAGTGAAGATTCTATGATGTGATTCAGTGAAATGATTTCTATGATGTGATGCAGTGAAGATTTTCTAAGAAGTTGATGCAGTGAAATTTCTAAGATGTGAGCAGGAAAACATTTCTAAGATGTGGGATGCATGTGAAGATTTCTAAGATGTGAATGCAGTGAAGATTTCTATGATGTGATGCAGTGACGATTTCTATGATGTATGCTGGGGGAGAAGAGATTAAGATGTGATGCAGTGAAGATTTCCTAAGATTGAGATGTCAGTGAAGATTTCTAAGATGTGATGCAGTTGAAGATATTCTAAGATGTGAAGCATTGAAAGATTTCTAAGATGTGATTGCAGTGAAGATTTCTAGATGTGATGCAGTGAAGATTTCTAAGATGTGATGCAGTGAAGATTTCTAAGATGTGATGCAGTGAAGATTTCTAAGATGAATGCAGTGAAGATTTCTATGATGGGATGCAGTGAAGAATTCTAAGATGTATTCAGAACAGACAACTAATATTTCTAGCACCTGACCAGTCCTTCCTAAAATAAACAGACTTGATTAAAAACGCTACAGTTTCTGTCTTAAGAGGGCACAGGAGAGATACCTAAAATCAGCGCCCCGATCAGTCCGGGCCCGCCCCTTGTCCTAAGGTTCGTAGGTTCGAGTCTCCTTCAGCCAGAGATCAGTGTTTGTGTATATTTCGCATGCTCTCGCGAATTCCTTGCATTGTTCAAATCTCTAGTAAGGTTGATGCATGCAGGGGATGAGATGAAAAGCTGTAAGCCTTCTCCAGAAAGCTGGCTGCCTTGGATCAAACGTGTAGCGGATGCTACACGCCAAGGTATTGGTCCAGTGTGGGTAGATTGGTAAAGCACTGCGTACCTTGTCCTAAGGTTCGTAGGTTCGAGTCTCCTTCAGCCAGAGATCAGTGTTTGTGTATATTTCGCATGCTCTCGCGAATTCCTTGCATTGTTCAAATCTCTAGTAAGGCTGATGCATGCAGGGGATGAGATGAAAAGCTGTAAGCCTTCTCCCTGAAAGCTGGCTGCCTTGGATCAAACGTGTAGCGGATGCTACACGCCAAGGTATTGGTCCAGTGTGGGTAGATTGGTAAAGCACTGCGTACCTTGTCCTAAGGTTCGTAGGTTCGAGTCTCCTTCAGCCAGAGATCAGTGTTTGTGTATATTTCGCATGCTCTCGCGAATTCCTTGCATTGTTTCAAATCTCTAGTAAGGTTGATGCATGCAGGGATGAGATGAAAAGCTGTAAAGCCTTCTCCCTGAAAGCTGGCTGCCTTGGATCAAACGTGTAGCGGATGCTACACGCCAAGGTATTGGTCCAGTGTGGGTAGATTGGTAAAGCACTGCGTACCTTGTCCTAAGGTTCGTAGGTTCGAGTCTCCTTCAGCCAGAGATCAGTGTTTGTGTATATTTCGCATGCTCTCGCGAATTCCTTGCATTGTTCAAATCTCTAGTAAGGCTGATGCATGCAGGGGATGAGATGAAAAGCTGTAAGCCTTCTCCCTGAAAGCTGGCTGCCTTGGATCAAACGTGTAGCGGATGCTACACGCCAAGGTATTGGTCCAGTGTGGGTAGATTGGTAAAGCACTGCGTACCTTGTCCTAAGGTTCGTAGGTTCGAGTCTCCTTCAGCCAGAGATCAGTGTTTATATATATATATATATATATATATATATATATAATATATATATATATATATATATATATATATATATATATTGTCAAGATTTTTCAATGCAAACTTTGATGTTAAAACTCTTAATAAGAGAAGGCATATCAATCAAGTGTTCATGGTAAAGGGAGAACTAACATATTTTTGGTCGAGTAGGGTTGTCCCTTTTTGAAGTGTAAAATGTGTTTCTGGCAATTTTGAACGATTTATCAGTTAAGTTTCTTGGGTATTTATGTTCATTACCTACTTCAAAATTTTTCGAGATTTCTTAAACTAAAAATTTTAAACTACAAATACCAACGCGCTAAAAAACATTGAGTGGGAATCCGCAGTTTAACTGTTTGAATAGAATAATAGTGATATAGATTAAACCCTTCAGAAAGGGTTCAAATTAGATATGTTTAATTTAAAAGGATAAGGAAAGTTTTTTTTGGGAAAATAGGGAAATTGATGGGGAAAAATTTTTCTACCTAGTAGAAGATTAGACTCTTATGAAACATAGAGAATCTTATGAGGAAACTTTTCCCCACACACTGGTTCATCCCCAAATACAAAGAGAAAGGTGGGGGAAGGAGGAGTTTAGGTAACAGCCCCTCACCCGGGAACCGATGTTTCAGTCCATCACTTTATTTTACCTCAAATCATCCTTCCTTACACCTTTTCCCTAGATTGGACTGATGAACCCACTGTTGACGAAACTTTCCCTTCAAAAAATTCCCACATGTTGAAAATACACATTTATTTTCCTATGGCTTTAATACTTTTAATCCTGTAATTTTCCCCCCCAAACCTTCGGGTCGGGTTGAGACCAAACCCGGGGGAAGATAACCCCGGACCAAATACTTTCCAGCCGGGAGGCCCTGGTCGAGCCCGGGAGCCCTGAGGAAATCTACTAGGACCCTGATACTTTTAAAACCTGGGAGGCCTGGTCTGAGAGGGTCCGGGGGAAAGAAAATACTAGACCCTAATACTTTCAAACCCCAAAGAGGCCTGGTCTGGGGCCCGACCCGGGGAAGAAAATACCAGGACCACAACTTTTTCCCCAACTGGGAGGCCTGGTCTGAGACCGACCCGGGGGGAAGAAAACCCCACAACCACAAACAGACTGTACACCATTTGGGCTTTTCCCGGGGGGCATCGCCCCCGCTCCCGGGTGGAGAAGGCCTGGTCAACCAGGCGTTATATTGACCGCGGGCAATCAAGGTTTGAATCACAGGGGGTGTCGGGGCTGTTTTTGGTATCTATTTTTCCCTTTGAAGACAGAAACTGTGGTTTTTTAATAAGTCTTTTTTATTTCTAAGATTGACTGTCAGGTGCTAGAAAATAGTTGTTCTGTCTGAATACTCTTAAAAAATTTTCCTCTCACCCTTTCAAGAAAATCTTCACTGCATACATCTTAGAAATTTCACTGCATACATCTTAGAAATTTCAATGCATCAAATCTTAAAAAATTTTCACTGCATCACATCATAGAACTTCACGTCACTTCATTTAGAAATTTCACCATCACATCTAGAAATCTTCCTGCTCACCATCTTAAAATCTTCACTGATCCATTTAAAATTTCACTGCATCACATCTTAGAAACTTCCCTGCATCACTCTTAAAAAATTTCACGCATCACATCTAGAAATCTTCATGCACCCCCCCCACATCTTAGAAACTTCACTGCTCAATCTTTAGAAATCTCACTGCATCCACTTAAAAAATTTTCACTGCATAATTTAAAATCTTCACTGAACATTTAAAAAAAATTTCACTGCATCAATCTTAGAAATTTTCACTGCATCACATTTAAAATCTTCATGCATACATCTTAAAAAATTTTCACTGATAAAACATAGAAATCTTCACTGCACACATCTTAAAATTTCTTCACTGCACACATTTTGAAATTTTAAAGATCACTCTAAAAAATTTCACTGCTCACATTTTTAAAAAATCTTCACCCATCAATATTCCTTACTTTTAGAAATTTAAATTAATCTTAAAACTTCCCTGCATGCCTTTTGGGGAAACTTCCGCTTAACACATGAAATCTTCACTGTACAACCTTGAAATTTACGGGCACCATCTAAAATTTAACGCTCCTGAAATTTACTGACACTAAAATTTACGCTCCATTTTTAAAAATTTTTACTGCATCACTCAATTTTAACGCTCCAATAAAAATTTCATCTCACATCAATGAAATTTTCACTGTCCCCATTTTAAAATTTTCATTTATTTATTTTTAAAAAACTTCACTCAACATTTGGGAAATTTCACGCTAAATCTGAAACTTCATATCACACTGGAAAAATCTTCCTTACCTCGAATTTACTGCATCAATCTCGGGGTCTTGTTAACCATTGTATAAAGGGGATCTTCTTTTACCTCGTTTTGTTATAATTATTTAGTGGAAGCTTTTTGTAAAGTTAGAGCACTTCATCTTCAAGGTTTTGTTACCGCTCGTATGTGATGTTTCGAGATTTATCTAAGGTCTTTTAAACCCGCTCGCTATTGATGTTACTGGCAGCTTATCTTCAAGGTCTTGTAACCGCTCGCTATGGTGTTACTGAGCAGCTGTCACCCAAAGGGTCTTGTTAACCGCTCGCTATGTGATGTTATGACAGCTGTCATCTTAAGGGGTTTTGTTAACCGTCGCTATGTGATGTTTGTGAAATATTTTTTGTTCTAAAAAATTTTTTTTTTTCCCTGTAGATTGAAGCTTTTTAATTTTTAGATTGAACCAGGTCTTTTGATGAGGGAACCTTTGTACTCTTGAAGAGGGAAACCTTTGTATCTCTTAAGAAGAAACCTTTGTACCCTTGAAAGGGAAACCTTTGTATCTCTTGAGAGAAAACCCTTTTTATTTTGGGGGGAAAAACCTTTGATCTCTTGAAAAGGGAACCCTTTGTATCTCTTAAAGAGAGAAACCTTTGTATCTCTAAAGGGAGAAATTTTTGATCCTGAAGAGAAAACCTTTGAAATCTCTTGAAGGGGGAAAAAACCTTTTTTCTTTTGAAGAGGAAACCTTTGTATCTTGAAGGGGAAACCTTTGTATCTTTTGAAGAGGAAACTTTGTATCTCTTGAAGGGGGGAACCTTTTTGTTCTCTTGGGGGGGAACCTTTGTTTTCCTTTAGGGAAGCCTTTGTATCCTTGTGGGGAACCCTTTTGTATCTCTGAAAGAGAAACTTTGTTCTCTTGAAAGGGGGAAGCCTTTGTTTTGTGAAGAAACCTTTGTTTTTCTTTTCAGGGAAGCCTTTGTTTTTTGGGTTTTTTTTATGAAAGATTGTTGTTTTTAAACGTGTCTAAATAGGAGCATTAAAATAAAAGGGTTTAAAGGGTGTCGAAGAAAGTGTTAGGGGTTTCCTGGGTGGGGGAGGAGAGGACAAAAATTTTCAAAGGGTTTCTTGTTGAAGGAGTAATGTGAAAATGGGGAAAAAGTATTGGGGGGGGTTTTTGGAAAAAAGGGGGTTGGAGGTGGGTTTTTGAGGGGTTGGGATTTGGGGAAGGGGGGTTGGGGTTTTTTATGGTGAAAGATTAAAAAGGCTTTTTGTGGGTTTTCCCAACCACAGCAGACCCACCTCAACACCAATAAAACCTACTCAATCTACAATTTTCAACCCCCCCACCCCTACCCCCCACCCCTCCCCCCACCCACACCACCCTCTTACCACATCCACCTACCCAGTGATCAATACAGGGCAGGAAAGGTGCACCGAGTTTGTCTGCTTCAATGAAAAGAAGAGAGCAGCCAGGATTGTGGGGGATAACAAGTGTTTTTTGTAAGGTGGGGAAAGGGTTTTTGTGTCTGGGAAACGTTTTTGATATGGGGAAGTGTTTTGATGTTGGGGAATGTTTCTGAAATGCTGGGAGTTTTTGTTTGGGGAAAGGGGGTTTCTATAAACTGGGAATTTATTTAGTTTGGGGAAAGGGGTTTTGAAATCTGGGAGTGTTTTTGTGTTGGGGAAACGTTTTTGATACGGGAAGTGTTATTGATGTTGGGGGAAAGGGGTTTTTGATAATCTGGGAAGTGTTATTTATGTTTGGGAAACGTTTCTGGTGATCCTGGAAATGTTTTTGATGATGCAGGGAAGTGTTATTCTCATGCTGGGGAAATGTTATTATCAGTGGAAGGTTATTTATCATGCAGGGGGAATGTTATTCATCATGCAGGGAAGGTTTTTCTCATGCTGGGGGGTGTTATTTATTCATGCTGGGAAATGTTATTATCATGTGGGAAGTGTTATTTATCATGCCGGGAAGTGTTTTCTCTGCTGGGAAGTGTTATTTATAGCGGGAATGTTATTCATCATGCTGGGAAGTGTTATTATCATGTGGGGAAATGTTTTTCATCATGCGGAAGTGTTATTTATCATGCGGGGAATGTTATTCATCAGTGGGGAAATGTTATTCTCATGCTGGGAAGGTTTTTCACATGGGGAAGTGTTATTATCATGTGGGGAATTTTTTATTCACAGCTGGGGAATGTTATTCATCTGCTGGGAAGTGTTATTCTCATCGGGAAGTGTTATTCATCTGCGGGAAAGGGTTTAATCTGGGAAGTAACCAAGGTAAATCTGATAACCCTGTATGAAGGTTATCATCGAAAATAAACCCCATCGGATTTTTTCTCAAGCTAAAACAAACCCGACGGATCAACTTCAAAACACACTCTAGGTATACAAGCCTGAAACCTTTTTTGCGGAAATTTTTCAAGCTGAACCTAACGATACAAACCTACAAACATAGAAGTACACAAGCCACAAAACATCAGACATATACAAGCCTCAACACCTCAGGACGATATACAACCTAACACACCCCCAGACGAGTCTACAAAGCCGCAAAACACTCAAAGAGTACTACAAGCCCCAACAAAAAACGAGTACTACAAGCCTCACACACTCAACGAGTATACAAGCCTGCAACACACTAGACGATACACAAACCTCAACACCCTCAGACGATATACAAGCTCAACCACTCAGACGGATACACAAGCGTAAAAACACACTAGACGAAAACTAAAGCCTACAAACCACCCGACGAGTATAAAGCCTCACACACTCAGCGAGTACTACAAGCCGCAACACACTCAAAGAGACTTTCAAGCCCCAAACCCCAACACATCAGACGAGTACACAAGCCTCAACAACTCAGACAGATACAAGCCTGCAAAAACCAGGATACTCAAGCCTCAACCACTCGACGAGAATACAAGCCTACAACACACTCAGACGGTACTACAAGCCTCACACTACCGAGTTCAAGCTGCAAACACCGACTGTATCAAGCTGCAAACACTCGACGAGTATTAAACCCCAAATTTAGACGATATACAACCCCGCAAAACCCCTTCAGACGATACTACAACCGCAACACAAGAAGTAATACAAACTGCACCCAACTCAGACGTACACAAGCTGCACACAGACGATAATACAAGCCTCAACACACAGACGAGTACTAAAGCCGGGAACACACTCAAAGGGGGGTACTAAAGCCTGCAACACACAGACGGTCTAAAGCCTAACACACTCAGACGGGTATACAAGCCTAACACAAGACTACAAGCCGCACACATCAGCGAGTACTACAAGCCTCAACCACTCAGACAGTACAAAAAGCCCCCCACAGCGAGTACTAAAGCCTGCAACACAACGAGTCTACAAGCCTTTAACACACCAGACTTACAACCCAAACCCCACAGTACTACAAAGTTGAACACCAGACGATAAAAACCTGCAAAACTTTGCGATATAAAAATTTTCAACACACTCAAGAGTAATAAACCCCCGCAAAACAAATCAACGACTACTACAACGTGGCAAAACAACCCCAGAGAGTCAAAAAGCCTCAACACACTCAGAGAGTATTTAAAACCCGCAACCACAGACGAGTATTTTTGCTTTCAACACATCGACGTACCCACAAACTGAAACAACATACTACAAGCCTCAACCAAGAGTACTAAGCCCGCAACACACAAACGAGTACACAAGCTTTTCAAAACAGACGATTACTGCAAAATCGCCCAAACCACTCAGACGAGTCTAAAGCCGAAAAACTAAAAACGTTACTTTCAAACCCGCAACACCACCATTTAAAAAAGTGCAACCTCACATAGAATCAAGCCTGCAACACCTCAGGATACTACAAACCGCACAAACCAGAGAGTCAAAAAGCCCAAAAAACACTCAAAAGTAACAAGCTTTAAAAAACACAGACGAGTAAACCCCAAACCTGCAAAAACACTCAACAACTACAAACTCAAACCTCAGATGATTTTAAAAGCCCGCAACCCCACCAACGAGTTTTACAAGCCTGAAACACAGACGATTTTCAAGCTTGCAACACACTCAGACAAATACCCCCAAAACCGAAACAACATATACAACCGCAACACAGAGATACACAAACCGCAACACACAGAGAAATACAAGCTTTCAACACAGACGATTCCACTCCACAACCAACAGTATACAAGCCAAAACCTCAAAAAGATAAACCCAAAAAGCAACACACACAGACGAGTACAAAAAGCCTGCAAACCCCATAGAACTACAAGTGCAACCACCAGAGTACACAAAACCCGCAACAACCAGACGAGAAACTACAACTAAACACACTCCGGAAGTACACAAGCTTGCAACACACACAGAAGGGACAAAAAGCCTGCAAACACACTCAGACAGTACCAAACCGCAACACACTAGAGAGTAATACAACCGAAACACTCCAAAACGAGTAAAACAACCGCAAACACAGAGAGTAACAACCTGCTTTCACCTGCAAACTAGCATTTAAACCCGCAACACACAGACGAGTATTTCAAACCTAACACATTTAGACGGTCCCAAATTTCAAACACACAGACGATTTCAAACCTGCAATCATTAAAAACCCGCCGCAGTATACACTTCCCCGCGTTTTACAGAGCAACACTAACTGACGCTGTTAAAGATGGGTGGAACTCAGGGGGGAAAAATTTAGGGATAAACCTAAACAATTGGGATCCCTTTATTTTTTTGGGCCCCAATGGAACCAACTGAGATATAAAGGTCTTATCAAAACAAAAACAAAAACCCACTCTTTAAAATGTAACGGGGAGGAGACGGACTTCGACCCCTGCCCCTCAAATAGGGAGTTTTTTCCCCAACCAACACAACAACACCCCAACCCCACAAGGGGGGGCACGAAACGATCACAGTTTTAGTAAAACACAACAAAAAAAAACCTCCACAAGTTTTTTCAATTTGGAAAAAGCCTAGAAAGTGGGAAAATGGAAAAGGCAGGGACCATACATTTTTTTAAGATGAGGTTTGATAAAGTTCATGGAGCAGGGAGAGAGAGGACCTAGTACCAATCAGTGAAGAGGCAGGGCCAGGAGCTGTGATTCGACCTCTACAACCGCAAATAAGTGAGTACACACACGCACACACACACACACACACACACACACACACACTCACACAGACTGGACACCTGGTCCAGCAACTGGCTTCTTGAATTCAACCCTGCCAAATGCAAAGTCATGAAGATCGGTGAAGGGCAAAGAAGACCGCAGACAGAGTATAGACTAGGTGGCCAAGGACTGCAAACCTCGCTCAAGGAGAAAGATCTTGGGGTGACCATAACACCGAGCATGTCTCCGGAGGCACACATCAACCAGATAGCTGCTGCAGCATACGGGCGCCTGGCAAACCTGAGAATAGCGTTCCGATACCTTAGTAAGGAATCGTTCAAGACACTATACACTGTGTACATCAGGCCCATACTGGAGTATGCAGCACCTGGTCAAGCACGTCATGAAATTAGAGAAAGTTCAAAGGTTTGCAACAAGGCTAGTTCCGGAGCTCAGGGGTATGTCCTACGAAGAAAGGTTGAGGGAAATCGGACTGACGACATTGGAGGATAGGACGGTCAGGGGAGTAATGATAACGACATACAAAATACTGCGTGGAATAGATAAGGTAGACAGAGACAGGTTGTTCCAGAGATGGGACACAGAAGCAAGGGGTCACAATTGGAAGCTGAAGACTCAGACGAGTCAGAGGGATGTTAGGAAGTATTTCTTCAGTCATAGTCGTTAGGAAGTGGAATAGCCTAGCAAGTGATGTAGTGGAGGCAGGAACCATACATAGCTTTAAGACGAGGTATGACAAAGCTCTGAAAGCAGAGAGAGAGAGGACCTAGTAGCGATCAGTGAGGAGTGAAGAGGCGGGGCCAGGAGCTGAGTCTCGACCCCTGCAACCACAATTAGGTGAGTACAGATAAACACACACACACAGATGCACACAGAAGTGTGTGTTCCTGTTTGCAGATGATGTGAAGTTAATAAGGAGAATTAAAATCAGATGATCAGGCAGAGAAACCTGGACAGGCTGGACGCGTGGTCCAGCAACTGGCTCCTAGAATTTAACCCTGCCAAATGCAAAGTCATGAAGATCGGGGGACGGGCAAAGAAGACCGCAGAGTATAGTCTAGGTAGCCAAAGACTGCAATCCTCACTCAAGGAGAAAGATCTTGGGGTGACCATAACACCGAGCACGTCGCCGGAAGCACACATCAACCGGATAACTGCTGCAGCATATTGGCGCCTGCCAAACCTGAGAATAACGTTCCGATACCTTAGTAAGGAATCGTTCAAGGCTCTATACACTATGTACGTCAGGTCCGTACTGGAGTACGCAGCACCATTTTGGAACCCACACGTGGTCAAGCACGTCAAGAAATTAGAGAAAGTGCAAAGGTTTGCAACAAAGGCCTGAGGCCTGACAGGCAGTTTTACCTCCCCTCAAGGAAGGTTCCTTGATGTTGGTGAGGGGCTCTTGATTTAGGGAATTGGATCTGTGCTCCAGTTCCCCGAATTAAGCCTGAATGCCTTCCACATCCCCCTCCCCAGGCACTGTATAATCCTCCGGGTTTAGTGCTTCCCCCTTCATATTAATAATAATAATAATGGAGGACAAGAGGGTCAGGGGAGTATTGATAGCGACATACAAAATACTGCGTGAAATAGATAAGGTGGACAGAGACAGGATGTTCCAGAGATGGGATACAGAAACAAGGAGTCACAATTGGAAGTTGAAGACTCCTATGAGTCAAAGGGATGTTAGGAAGTATTTCTTCAGCCACAGAGTTGTTAGGAAATGGAATAGTCTGGCAGGTGATGTAGTGGAGGCAGGAACTATACATAGTTTTAAGACGAGGTAGGATAAAGCTCATGGAGCAGGGTGAGGGAGGACCCAGTAGCGGTCAGTGAAGAGGCGGGGCCAGGAGCTGAGTCTCGACCCCTGCAACCACAATTAGGTGAGTACACACACACACACACACACACACACACACACAACACACACACACACACACACACACACACACACAAGAAGAGGCACAATAATGCTCTTAGAGCTGTTAATTTTTGTCTATTTGATTCGTCAGGAACTGCGTCCTATCACGGACCTTAATCCTAGGATGACCCGTCTAAGGATCTCGAAGATGTCGATCTAATTCAGGTGTTGTGTGGCTGCGATGATGGGTCTTGCTCTAGTCCTTATGGGTTCCACGGTAAAACATTTTTTGTTGTATAAGAATGGTATACAATACCGACAAGATGAAATTAAGACACATGTGCAGCATCTGAGTATCGTTATTGTAGACGTTTCGCCATCCAGTGGCTTTATCAATACAAATTCCAGGACATAACTTGAAGACAGTAGAACTATATACAAAAGATGAGGTAATCAGTCCCTCAACCTTGGAGCTGGGTAGGACCTACTTCCACTGGGTAATCCTACCCACCAGTGACTATGTCCTCGTCTGCTACACGTCCCCTTTCCACCTGACGTTAGTATAAAAGCGCCAGGCGCCTTGCTTCTGCTTCAAAATCTACACGACTACGGTGGTCTTCCCACCAATTCCAAGGTTGAGGGACTGATTACCTCGTCTTCTGTATATAGTTCCACTGTCTTGAAGTTATGTCCTGGAATTTGTATTGATAAAGCCACTGGATGGCGAGACGTCTACAATAAAGATACCCAGATGTTGCACATGTGTCTTAATTTCACATTTTATGTTCACCTGCGATCTGAGGCCATTAAACCCCATCATTGTCTCTGGGACCTGTGTTGGGTGCTCGGGTAAATTTACAAATAAACGCGTGAACTCTTCTTTGTCCATAATGAAAATGTGATAAATTGTTTGAAAAAGCGGACAAGTTGAAGATTGAGACACTTATGCAACATATGGGAATTTTTATTGAGGAAACGTTTCGCCACACAGTGGCTTCATCAGTCCAATACAAAGCAGGAAGGTATAAGGAGAGGAGGAGTTTGAGGTAATCAGTCCCTCAGCCTGGAGTCGATGTGTTCAGTCCATCAGTCTTGTAGAATGTACAGCATAGGGCCGTAGACGTGACCCTATGCTGTACATTCGGTTTTTTTTTTTTAGACCATTTATCACATTTGTCAGACACTGCAACATCATGGGAACTTGATACAAAGAATTCAACACTTATCCAACCTTTGGACGAAGACGTACTTAGACTAGTGGATGGTACCACTATGACCCCGCCTCCTGCTTCGTGCGCAGTAGCTCCTGATTGAGTTGGCTTTTGCGCAGTGTTGACGTGTACTTAGCTCTGTGAAGACCTGTTTGCACGCTCTCTACGAATTGAAGCAAGATGCCCTCCATCGAGCAACTTTACCAACAGCTTAAGGAAGAATGAGGATGGCGAAGATGGAGATTCGGCGACTGACCGAGGAAAACAAGAAGATTAGTAGTAGTCCTCCTGTTTTGAGTCCTCAGGTCAAGAAGGGAAACTGGTCAGTGGCTGGACAGCAGGGAACGAAGTTGACGATCAAGAAGACGAATGGAAAGGTAGAAACGATGAAGAAAGAGACTGCCGTGGAAACTTTTGTGGAAACATCTAATACATTCTCAGTGCTACCCGACGAATGTGAGTCGACTACTGGGAACATCACGACGAACGACACCAAGGAAGGTAAGAATTGTTGTTGTTGGGGATAGCCAAGTTAGGTATATGGATAGGGCGTTCTGCTTGAAGGACAGGAGTAGGAGACAGAGAGTTTGCATTCCTGGGGCTGGGATGGAGGATATTGTTAGCCGTCTGGATGACATCATGAGAGGTAATGGGAGCAATCCTATTATCTGTCTCAGTGCTGGAGGCAACGATGTGGCAGACGTAGGAGTGAAGACCTGATTAGCAGGTATAGGTCAGCAATAGAAATAATTAGGAGTAAGGGTGGGAACCCTGTCATATGTGGTATTTTGCCAAGGAGAGGAGTTGGAAATGAATAGTTGTCCAGGGCAATTGGTGTCAATTGCTGGCTGGACAAATACTGTAAGGAAAATGCGGTAACATTCATTGACAACTGGGACCTCTTCTATGGCAGAAATGACATGTATGTCAGGGATGGGGTTCACTTATCTAGGTCTGGGGTGATAACACTGGCAACTGCAGTGGAGGGAGCAGTTAGGACTTTAAACTAGGAATAGTTAGTGGTATGGGTTTTGGCAGGAAAACAGTGAAGTCCCAGTGTAGTAATATTACGAGTTCTAGGGGAACTAGTAATAAGCAGAACGAGGTAGATATTGAAAAGCCAGGGACTTTGGGTGATAAGGACAGTAATAGGTTTAGTAGAAAAACAGAAACGAGCAGGAAGGGTAAAGAGAAAGGAGAGTCTTTCAATGTTTATTATGCTAATTGCCGTAGTGCTAGGAATAAGATGGATGAGTTGAGATTAGTTGCTAGTGCAGGTAACATTGATGTATTTGCCTTAACTGAGACGTGGTTTAATTCAAAAAGTCGGGATATGCCTGCGGAATGTCATATTCAGGGTTTTTAAATTGTTCCAAGTAGATTAGAAGTATCGGGAAGGGGGCTGGGGTGGCATTGTATGTCCGAGATCGCTTGAACTGTTGCATAAAAACGGGTATTAAGTCTGAAGTAACACATACAGAGTCTGTTTGGATAGAATTTTCAGAGGGGCATGAAAAACTGATTTTAGGAGTGATATACCGTCCCCCAAACTTAGATAGGGACCAAGGGAGACTACTATGGGAGGAAATTGTTAAGGCCACAAGGCACGATAATGTAGTAATTCTAGGAGACTTAACTTTAGTCATATTGATTGGAATTTCTTGACTGGGAATTTAGAATCATACGTCTTCTTAGAAGTAGTTCAGGATTGTTTTTTGAAGCAGTTTGTGACAGAACCTACAAGGGGAAATAACCTGCTTGACTTAGTTATGGCAAACAATGAATCCACTGTTAATAATTTAGAAATTTCAGAGGAACTGGGTGCTAGCGACCACAAATCAATTACATTTAGCATTGAATGGAAGTACGATAGTAGCGATAACTCAGTAACAGTCCCTGATTTTCGCTTAGCAGATTACGATGGGCTTAGAGAACACTTATCATCTGTTGACTGGGGTAACGAAGTGAGCTATCAATATGACAAGTTTTCTGAGCACTATACATGCTGCTCAAAGAACGTTTATCCCATATAAAGAAATTAGATCAAATAGAAATGACCCAAAATGGATGAATAATAGGCTCAAATATCTACTAGGGCATAAGAAAGGAATTTATAGGCGTATCAAAAGAGGTGAGGGTCATCTTATGAATCAGTATATTGACATTAAGAGTGACATTAAAAAGGGGATAAGAAAAGCTAAAAGGGACTATGAAATTAAAGTTGCTAGGGATTCTAAAACTAACCCAAAAAGTTTTTTCCAGGTCTATAGAACAAAATTTAGAGATAAGATAGGTCCCCTTAAAAATAACTATGGGCACCTTACTGACAAAGAGAATGAAATGTGCTCGATTTTTAATAATTATTTTCTCTCAGTTTTTACACAGGAAGACACTAACAATATTCCAGTAATTAATTTTATAGTGGGCTAGAAGAAGATAAATTATGTAACATCACAGTCACTAGTGAAATGGTTGTGAAGCAGATAGACAGACTGAAGCAAAATAAGTCGCCGAGTCCTGATGAGGTTTTTTCAAGGGAATGCAAAATGGAACTCTGTGAACCATTAACTAATATTTTTAATTTATCTCTTCAAACAGGTGTAGTGTCTGATATGTGGAAGATGGCTAATGTAATTCCTATTTTTAAAACAGGGAACAAGTCGTTACCGTCAAATTACCGCCCAATAAGCCTGACCTCAATTGTAGGCAAATTACTAGAGTCAATTATAGCTGAGATTATAAGAAGCCATCTCGATAAGCATAGCTTGATTAATGATACTCAGCATGGATTCACAAGAGGCCGGTCTTGTCTAACTAATTTATTAACTTTCTTCAGTAAAGCTTTTGAGGCTGTTGACCACGATAAAGAATTTGATATTATTTACTTAGATTTTAGTAAGGCTTTTGATGGAGTTCCGCACCATAGACTGTTAAAGAAAGTGGCAGCTCATGGCATTGGGGGAAAAGTGCTCTCGTGGATCGAGTCATCGCTCACTGACAGGAAGCAGAGAGTGTCCATAAATGGGGTTAAATCCGAGTGGGGATCTGTAACAAGTGGCGTTCCACAGGGATCAGTCTTGGGCCCGTTGTTGTTTATAATATATATCAATGATCTTGATGAGGGAATTACTAGTGATATGAGCAAATTCGCCGATGACACAAAGATAGGTAGGATAATTGATTCAAACGTAGATGTTATGGAACTTCAGGAGGATTTAAACAAACTCTATTCTTGGTCAGAAAAGTGGCAGATGCAGTTCAATGTAGATAAATGCAAGGTTCTGAAGCTTGGGAGTGCCCATAACCCTAGTACTTATAAGTTAAATGATGTAGAACTTAGCCATACAGATTGCGAAAAGGACATGGGGGTTATGGTGAGCAGCAACCTTAAACCAAGACAGCAATGATGAACATCAAAATGGTATACAATACCGACAGGTTGTTAGGTAAGACACATATGCAACAGTTAGACAACTTTATTCCGAAACGTTTCGCCTACACAGTAGGCTTCTTCAGTCGAATACAGAAAGTAGGCAGGAACAGTAGATGAACATCAAAATGGTATACAATACCGACAGGTTGTTAGGTAAGACACATAGGCGAAACGTTTCGGAATAAAGTTGTCTAACTGTTGCATATGTGTCTTACCAGGAACAGTAGAGATGTGAAGACGATGTAATCAGTCCATCACCCTTAAAGTCGTAGAATTTGAGGTTGTCAGTCCCTCGGCCTGGAGAAGTTCATTTCCATAGTCAGGAACTATCTGAAGATCAAGCGACAGTGCGGAGACTTAAATACTGTCGGAAGGAGAGGTGCAGGGTAGTAGTAGTAGTAGTAGTAGTAGTAGTAGTAGTAGTGAGAGGCCACTGAGAGGTCATGTCCCTCTCAGATCCAACACTTCTCACTTGAAAAGCTTGTCCAAGGTGTTTTCTGTACCAAGATGCCACGTGTTGCAGTGTCTGACAAGATGAACATCAAAATGGTATACAATACCGACAGGTTGTTAGGTAAGACACATCTCTACTGTTCCTGCCTACTTTCTGTATTCGACTGAAGAAGCCTACTGTGTAGGCGAAACGTTTCGGAATAAAGTTGTCTAACTGTTGCATATGTGTCTTACCTAACAACCTGTCGGTATTGTATACCATTTTGATGTTCATCTTGTCAGACACTGCAACACGTGGCATCTTGGTACAGAAAACACCTTGGACAAGCTTTTCAAGTGAGAAGTGTTGGATCTGAGAGGGACATGACCTCTCAGTGGCCTCTCACTACTACTACTACTACTACTACTACTACTACTACTACTACTATTACTACTACTACTACTACCCTGCACCTCTCCTTCCGACAGTATTTAAGTCTCCGCACTGTCGCTTGATCTTCAGATAGTTCCTGACTATGGAACTGAACTTCTCCAGGCCGAGGGACTGACAACCTCAAATTCTACGACTTTAAGGGTGATGGACTGATTACATCGTCTTCACATCTCTACTGTTCCTGCCTACTTTCTGTATTCGACTGAAGAAGCCTACTGTGTAGGCGAAACGTTTCGGAACAAGACAGCAATGCCTAAGCGTACGTAATAAGGCAAATAGATTACTGGGATTTATATCAAGAAGTGTAAGCAACAGAAGTCCAGAGGTCATACTGCAGCTTTATACATCATTAGTAAGGCGTCACCTAGATTATGCAGCTCAGTTCTGGTCTCCATATTACAGAATGGACATAAATTCGTTAGAAAACATTCAGCGTAGGATGACTAAATTAATACATAGCATTAGAAATCTTCCTTATGAAGAAAGATTGAAGACTCTTAAGTTACATTCACTTGTTAGACGAAGAATGAGGGGAGACCTGATCGAAGTGTATAAGTGGAAGATAGGTATTAATAAAGGGGATATTAATAAGGTCTTGAGGATGTCTCTCCAAGAGAGAACCCTCAGTAATGGATTTAAATTAGATAAGTTTAGATTTAGAAAGGACATTGGAAAGTATTGGTTTGGAAATAGGGTAGTTGATGAGTGGAACAGTCTACCTAGTTGGGTTATTGAGGCTGGGACTTTGGGTAGTTTCAAATTTAGGTTGGATAAGTACATGAGTGGGAGGGGTTGGATTTGAGTGGGACTTTCACATCAGAGCTTATTTCTTGGGTGGCATTGAAAATTGGGTTGGGCAAATGTTTTGTTAGTGGGATGAATTGTAAAGGACCTGCCTAGTATGGGCCAACAGGCCTCCTGCAGTGTTCCTCCTTTCTTATGTTCTTATGCCTCACCTGACTACAGTATATAAGCCACGTCTACGACCCTATGCTGTACATTCTTCAAGATTAATGGACCGAACACATCGACTCCAGGCTGTGGGACTGATTACCTCAACTCCTCCTCTCCTTACACCTTTCCGCTTTGTATTGGACTGATGAAGCCACTGTGTGACGAAACGTTTCCTTAATAAAGATTCCCATATGTTGCATAAGTGTCTCATTCATAATGGAAATGTTCACGAAGGTCTTCACAATAGTTCTAAATGTCTCTTTATTTTCTTCTGATAAATTAGACACATGTGCAGCACTTGGGTATCTCTATTGAGGAAACGTTTCTCCACACAGTGGCTTCATCAGTTCATACAAATGAGAATGGTGAAGAACAGGAGTTTGAGGAAATCAGTCCCTCAGTCTGAAGTCTGATGAAGCCACTGGATAGCGAAACGTTTCCTTAGTAAAGATACTCAAGTGTTGAACATGTGTCTAATTTATCAACTTGTCGGTTCTCTAAACCATTTATCTACATTGTTTTCTTTTGACTCTATCAGGTCACGTGTGTGAAAAGCGTGATAGTTGACATTTGTTGTCTCAGGAGTAATACAGGATGTCCTGCTATGTTCTGGACTACAGTGTTCCTCACTGGTGACTTGTGGTGCTGGGGTTGACTCGTTGGGTATAGTCTGTTCCTACAGAGCTGGGCCCGTCAGCTACCGTTGTCGGGTGGGAGTATCAGAAACTGGCTGAGCAAGGACGCTACCCCCGTCGATGTTTCATCGGCTTCCTTCGTTGTTGTGGCCGGGGAGGTGGCCCTGGGTTCCGTGATAATGTGGCTTCCTCTGGACTAGGCTGCTGCTCAGCGATGAGGGCTCTGCTTAATGTTGGAGGCTGGACAACTGGGGTTTTCCATGCTGCCCTGACACGGCGCAGCCTCTCCGGGCAGTGCAGGTTCCAGGTATGATGCTTCTTGCCGCAATTTGGACACCAAGGTTCCCTACCTTTCCTCTTTTTAGTTTATCCAAGCAGTCCTTGCTCGGGTGAGACCAGATGCAGATGCCGCATACTTCTTTAAATTGACATCGAGCACTGAGGTGGTTTTACCTCTGGCACCTGAAGCAGCACCTCAGAGGTTCTGGGTTGTACGTCCTAACCTGGTATGTTCCACAGCAACCGAGATCCAATTGAGCTGGGAGAGGTCGTCTATGTTGGATCAAGACCTGCCTCGTGGGTAAGTTGCCGTCCATCTTGGCTCGGAGCAAACAGTGAAATGCAAAGAACAGTGAAAGACAAAGAGTAGTAAATACACAACTAAACAGTGAAAGTCAAGTAACGAACAGTGAACGACAGATAAACAGTGAAAGCGAGATAAACGGATTGACAGGCATACAGACAGACAGTATGACAGAACAACAAACAAACGCTGAGGAACAACAAATACAAAAACAACAACGACAGACTGTGAATATTACAAACTGAAACTGGATACCAACAGACAACAGAAAAAAACGATTCAACAAACGGGAAAAAACAGGAGAACTGGAAAATTTTGAGTAGGCACCCCATACTAGCCAGAGGTTGGAAAGTGTTAGTGGTCCTGGGTATTATCTTCCCCAGGGCTCGGTCTCAGACCAGGCCTCCTAGGTTGGAAAGTGTTAGTGGTCCTGGGTATTATCTTCCCCAGGGCTCGGTCTCAGACCAGGCCTCCTAGGTTGGTAAGGAAATATTACAGGACTAAGAAATATTGTGAAGCATGTAGATAAACAAATGTGTGTGTAGGCTAAATGTAAGTAGTAATTTGTAAGATTTACCTGTCATCTTACATGTTAATGAGACATGAAGATATACCTGTCATCTTACATGTTAATGAGAAATGAAGATATACCTGTCATCTTACATGTTTGAGACATGAAGATTTACCTGTTATCCTACATGTTTATGAGACATGAAGATTTACCTGTCATCTTACATGTTAATGAGACATGAAGATATACCTGTCATCTTACATGTTAATGAGACATGAAGATATACCTGTCATCTTACATGTTTGAGACATGAAGATTTACCTGTTATCCTACATGTTTATGAGACATGAAGATTTACCTGTCATCTTACATGTTTATGAGACATGAAGATTTACCTGTTATCCTACATGTTTATGAGACATGAAGATTTACCTGTTATCCTACATGTTTATGAGACATGAAGATTTACCTGTTATCCTACATGTTTATGAGACATGAAGATTTACCTGTCATCTTACATGTTTATGAGACATGAAGATTTACCTGTCATCTTACATGTTAATGAGACATGAAGATTTACCTGTCATCTTACATGTTAATGAGACATGAAGATTTACCTGTCATCTTACATGTTAATGAGACATGAAGATTTACCTGTCATCTTACATGTTAATGAGACATGAAGATTTACCTGTCATCTTACATGTTAATGAGACATGAAGATTTACCTGTCATCTTACATGTTAATGAGACATGAAGATTTACCTGTCATCTTACATGTTAATGAGACATGAAGATTTACCTGTCATCTTACATGTTAATGAGACATGAAGATCTACCTGTCATCTTACATGTTAATGAGACATGAAGATTTACCTGTCATCCTCTAACATGATTTATGAGACATGAAGATATACCTGTCATCTTACATGTTAATGAGACATGAAGATTTACCTGTCATCCTACATGTTTATGAGACATGAAGATTTACCTGTCATCTTACATATTCGTGAGACATAAAGTTTTACCTGTCATCTTAACGTATTCACGAGTCAGAAAAAATGACCACTCTTGAATTCAAGAGTGCAAAAGATAGTTTTTTCTAGTTGACACTTGTTTGGCACTGAAAGATAGTGCCTCTTGGATGGTTACTGCTTACCAAGCTACTACCTGCAGACATGGAAAGATAGTGCCTCTTGGATGGTTACTGCTTACCAAGCTACTACCTGCAGACTGGTATACCCCCCCCACACACACTCACACACTTGTGCTTGACTTCATGTCTGGTGTATGCTCCTTGGCGTTTGTGTGTGTACTCACCTTTTTGTGGTTGCAGGGGTCGATTCACAGCTCCTGTGTGTGTGTGTACTCACCTAGTTGTGGTTGCAGGGGTCGATTCACAGCTCCTGACCCCGCCTCTTCACTGGTCGCTACTAGGTATGTGTGTGTGTGTGTGTACTCACCTATTTGTACTCACCTATTTGTAGTTGCAGGGGTCGAGTCTTAGCTCCTGGCCCCGCCTCTTCACCGGTTGCTACTGGGCCCTCTCTCTCCCCGCTCCATGAGCTTTATCAAACCTCGTCTTAAAACTGTGTATGGTTCCTGCCTCCACTACGTCATTTTCTAGGCTATTCCACTGCCTTACATCTCTATGACTGAAGAAATACTTCCTACTATCTCTCTGACTCATTTGTGTCTTCAACTTCCAATTGTGGCCTCTTGTTTCTGTGTCCCCTCCCTGGAACATCCTGTCTTTGTCCACCTTGTCTATTCCACGCAGTATTTTATATGTCGTTATCATGTCTCCCCTGACCCTCCTGTCCTCCAGTGTCGTCAGGCCGATTTCCCTTAATCTTTCTTCATAGGACATTCCCCTTAGCTCTGGAACTAACCTTGTCGCAAACCTTTGTACTTTCTCTAGTTTCTTGACGTGCTTTATCAAGTGCGGGTTCCAAACAGGTGCTGCATACTCCAGTATGGGCCTGACATACACGGTGTACAGTGTCTTGAATGATTCCTTACTAAGGTATCGGAATGCTGTTCTCAGGTTTGCCAGGCGCCCATATGCTGCGCAGTTATCTGATTGATGTGTGCTTCCGGAGACATGCTGGGTGTTATACTCACCCAAGATCTTTCTCTCCTTGAGTGAGGTTTGCAGTCTTTGGCCACCTAGCCTATACTCTGTCTGTGGTCTTCTGTGCCCTTCCCCTATCTTCATGACTTTGCATTTGGCAGGATTAAATTCGAGAAGCCATTTGCTGGACCAGGTGTCCAGTCTGTCCAGGTCTCTTTGAAGTCCTGCCTGGTCCTCATCAGATTTAATTCTCCTCATTAACTTCACATCATCTGCAAACAGGGACACTTCTGAGTCTAACCCTTCCGTCATGTCGTTCACATATACCAAAAATAGCACTGGTCCTAGGACCGACCCCTGTGGGACCCCGCTCGTCACAGGTGCCCACTGTGTGTGTGTGTGTGTGTGCACTCACCTGTTTGTGGTTGCAGGGGTCGTTTCACAGCTTCTGTGTGTGTGTGTGTGTGTGTGTGTGTGTGTACACTCACCTGTTTGTGGTTGCAGGGGTCGACTCACAGCTCTTATGTGTTTGTTGGAGTCTAGGTTTTGCAGCTCTGACCTCCCAGCTATCATATAGCCTCAGATCTGCTTACTACTACATCTACTCACTACTCCATTTACTCACCATTCCATCTACTCACAATATACTCTTTCTTAGCTTAAGTTAGCGTTCCTGAATTTAGATGTTTTAACCCGTTCCATTGTTACTTTTCTGAGGGAGAGATAAATAAATTAGGTGTAATATATAGCTTATATTCGTTTAGTTTCTTCTTTTTTCTAATCTATTTAAAAAAATTATCTTTCCTCTTCCTCCTCTTCCTTCCTCTCCTCTTCCTCTGACGTCACGCTTTGTTTACCTCCAGTAATTATGTGTGTAAAGAAAGAAATTTAAAAAATATTTTTCTATTATGCTTGATGAAATTGTCAGGGAACGGAATGACCCGTGTTCAATCCCGGACAGATGGGCAATGTAGTTTCTTGCCTCCGTTGCCCGTATGCCCATAGCAGCAGGGTGGGTGTTAGCCGTTCAACTTTGACCTAAGATGGCTGGTTGGGTGACTTGGTTTACGTCTATCGACTACATGAGGGTATGTCCACAAAGTCCTTTTCCCATTACCACAGAAGTTAGTATTGGTGAAAGGAAAAGGACTTAGTGGAGAGGCATGGTCATAGGACAGCTCCGTGGTTCACACAGTCCCTGAAGGAAGAGAGGGAATGAGGTTTGAGCCGAGGAAGGGAAAGGTTTTTATAATTCCTTGGATCAAGAACCCTTCGCCAGCCACAAGGTACACCTCCTTTGAAATAATATCCTTTATGTTAATAATAATAAACATGACAAAAATAATTTAATAATTAGTAAAAATAAATAAAATGTCGTTAACCTCAATACTAACAGTAATAATAACAATTAGATTATTATTATTATTATCTACATGGTAATAGAGGATGTTAAACGATAATTAGAGGTAATAAAGGAAGGTGTGTGATTGGCTGGCCAAGGAGAGAGGCTGGTTACCATGACGACAGGAGGATGATGGCAGGAGCGGCCACCATTCTCATAACCTACCATGATCTCTCCTTCCCTCTAGTCAGGTACTTTTGATCCAAGGAGTTGGAGCTAACCTTTGCTTTACATTGAACTTGGTTAAATACCAGTCTTCGGACACTTTAAGACCCCCTTACGGGTTTACCACTTCCGAATAAATAAAATTGGTCAATAAGCAAGAACTCGTTTAAAATTAAGTCCTTTCTAAAAATTTTCTCTTATACATTTAAAGATATATTTTTTCATTTAGGTTAATATAAAAATTAATAATTTTGCACCAAAAGAACCTTAGAAAACTTACCTAACCTTATTATAACAAGCGCAGTTTAATTTAGCCTAATCCAGCTAAATATATTTTATATAAATTTACAATAATAAACACAGTGAAATATATTTTTTTCGATAGATTTAGAATGATGTTTGCGAAATTATCGCTTGCCCTATTCGGCAAGAAGTGCATTGCTATTTAAATATAGCTTTAGGCATTCTGTGTTGCAATCACCACATCATTAGGAGCTCGCAAAATTGCAGAAAAGAGGAGGATGTCCAAGCAGGCACGTTCCCAGAGGACCGTCTTCACTGGAGTGAGTGAGGGAGGGAGAGAGGAGGTTACAAGAAGTGCCCACAGGCACAACAGTGCCCCCAGCCAGAAGGATGAATATTATAGCATTAGAAAAATCCCTCAAGCAATGATATTGCAATAGCCTAAACGAAATTAACGTGACAGTTATAGAAAAATCGGTTATATTCCTCTATGACATCAATAGCTTTACATACATATATTGTCAGTGATATAGAAGTCACTAGTGATTATAAGGTAGCCTCCCACGGGACAACGTATCCCTTTGAAGTGACGAGAAACGGTAACATTTAGAGGGAAGACTTCTAAAACCTGTGTAAAGGAAATGGGGCTCATTAAAATAAACTCATTTAAAGAGGGAGGAATCTGCAATAACAAGAACGACTGCCACAGATATTCAACACACATAATTCTGAGGCAAACTCTGGTTCAGCCTTCAGAAACTGAAGGAAAATAGTCCCTAATTCCTCGGTGTGGCACTATATTTAAGACAGTCTAATGCATTCATATAAGTGCCCAATTTTAAACTGTGTACTATTGCCTCAACTAAAAACACATCTAATTTGAACAGCCCGTCACTGATATTGTATAATGACTGCCTGTCATGCTTAATAATTGCCGATTCTACAATATTCCTTTTAAGCCAGGAGGAACAATGGAAGATGACTCATGCTTCCCACCAATTAGTCGGGTTATTACAAGCTCTAATGTGGTTGAAAATAGCTTTCGACTCCTGTTGTATACGTACCGAGTAACGGTGCAACCATTGCAACCAATTCTATAGACACCAACATTCTTAATCAGGATGCTTCTAACTGTCCGTGAATTTTTAAATACTACTTATATATTAAATCTTCTAAGAGCATTCGGCAGGTTAGATAAATTCTCGTTATATGGGAGGACCAGCACATTCTTGGTCTGAGGTGTTATCCTAGGTTCTGTTCTATAATAAGTTTCCTTAGCTGCTAGCAAGTTAGATTCCACAAACATCTTAGGATATCGCAGTTTCATGTCAATGTCAAATATTTTCCTAATTTCTTCATCTAGGAACTGCGGACTGCACACTCTATAGGCTCTCAAAAACATAGTAAGAAATGCACTCCTTTTGACTGTAGTCTCATGGTTGGAGTAGTAGTGAATGTATGAGCACACACTGGTGGCCTTCCTATATACTATAAACTTAAACTTTCTATCGGTCTGGTGATTCAACACATCTAAGAATGGAAGTTTACAGTCCACCTCTTTCTCCACGGTTATTATTATTAAAGATTCGCCGGTATTCACCCGGCCGGGCCTTTTCCAAGTGGTGGCCCGGCCTTGGCTCCCTGTCTTGGGAGTGTCTGAGACCTAAGTCTCCCATGGGAGGAGGCACAAGTACTTCCTCATCTTTGGGACCAACTGTCCCCAGGCCTAGCCACATTCCCCGCCCTCACGGGGCTCGTAGGGAGAAGCTAGGCCTCTCTGGTCTGCCATCCCCGCCCCAAGGGGACTAATGGAAATGACAGTCTTGTGAGCTACAAGCTCTGGCTCAGGCACCTACCCTACCCTAGAAAGGCTGGTCATGGTGTCGATCTTCTCCACGGTGAATTTAATAGACGGGACTAAAGCGTTAAGTCTTGGTAAAAATGTAACAAGGGCCATATCATTTGGCCAAAGACACAAGATGTCATTCACATACCTGAACCATTTAGCTCCACATAGCAGGATATCTTTCAATAGTCTAGCCTCAAAAAATTCCATATACAGATTGCTCAATAAGGGGGACAACGGATTATCCATCGCCATTCCTTGTTTTTTGAGCTTAGTATTTCCCCTCAAACTGAAACTTGCAATCAACTGCACACATCTTAATAAATTCAATAATGGTATTATTGCAAGACGAAAGACCTCGAGCTATCATTCTACTCCCCCCGTGGTTGTTTTGCATCCTGTATCGCTTGGTTTCCGATATTTACATTATATATATATATATATATATATATATATATATATAATATATATATATATATATATATATATATATATATATATATAAAACACTGATCTCTGGCTGAAGGAGACTCGAACCTACGAACCATGGAACAAGGTACGCAGTGTGGTGAGTTTGGTATAGCACTGCGTATCTTGTTCCTAGGTTCGTAGGTTCGAGTCTCCTTCAGCCAGAGATCAGTGTTTATTATATATATATATATATATATTATATATATATATATATATATATATATATATATATATATATATATATATATATATAATGTCGTGCTGAATAGGCAGAACTTGCTATCTTGGCTTAAATAGCAACGTACATCTTGCCATATAGGACAAGTGAAAATTTGTGTATGCAATAATTTCGCCAAAATCATTCTGAACCTAACGAAAAAAATATATGTGATTGTGTTCGTTTAGTACTAAATTATTGTAAACGTATTTAAAATATATTTAGTTAGGTTAGGCTAAAATAAATTGCTCTTGTTATAAAAAGGTTAGGTAAGTTTTCTAAGATTCTTTTGGTGCAAAATTAAAAATTTTTACATTAACATTAATGAAAAAAATATATCTTTAAACGTATAAGAGAAAATTTTAGAAAGGACTTAATTTTAAATGAGTTCTTGCTAATTGGCCAGTTTTACATATTCGGCACGACATACATTAATATATATATATATATATATATATAATATATATATATATATAATAATGTAATGTATGATGGGGTCCACCTCTGGTGTAAATTGTGGGACCCATAGCCTCGGAGAAGTGGATAAAAAGGCTTCAAGGAAGAATATTTGGATTTCTTCCTGAAGCCGTTTGATATATTATATATATATATATATATATATATATATATTATATATATATATATATTATATATATATATATATATATAATGAAATCACGAAACAAGTGATTTTAAATCATTTACCAAACTGCGGCAGGCCAGGACTCGACCCTACGAACCTTATACCGCCTCCAGAGACAGCACAATGTACGCATCGCCTTACCACTTGAGCCAGTGATCCTAAAGAACCAAGCACACAGCACGTAGCTATGTGTTTTCTGTCTTGGCTCTAGGACACTCGTGGCAGTGGTATCTCAAGGATTAATTTCAACCTCCTCCTGATTGAATACCCGCCTCAACAAGCAGTCTATATAGTAATGAAATCACGAAACAAGTGATTTTAAATCATTTAGGCTGGAATACTGCTGTACACTAACTGCCCCCTTCGAGGCAGGCGAAATTGCTGACCTGGCGAGTGTACAAATAACTTTCACGGCACACATAAGTACGATAAAACCCCTAAATTACTGGAAACGGTTGAAGTCCCTTGATTTGTATTCCCTGGAATGCAGAGGAGAGAGATCTATGATAATATACACTTGGAAAATCCTAGAGGGATTAGTACCAAACTTGCACACGAAAATTACTCCATATGAAAGCAAAAGACTCGGCAGGAGATGTTACATTCCCCCAGTGAACAGCAGGGTACACTGTATACTGAGGATACAACACAGTAAGTGTCAGGGGTCCAAGACTATTCAACTGCCTCCCAGCATACATAAGGGAGATTACCAATTGACCCCTGGCTGTCTTCAAGAAGGCGCTGGACAGGCACCTGAAGTCAGTACCTGACCAGCCGGGCTGTGGTTCGTACGTCAGTTTGCTTGCGGCCAGGAGTAGCAGCCTGGTGGATCAGACCCTGATCTCCCACGAGGCCTCGTCTCAGACCGGGCCGCGGGGGCGTTGACCCCCGAAACTTACTCCAGGTACACCCTAAAACATCCTTGTTCATCTGAGGGTTGTATATTTCAATATAAAGAATGAAAAGGCACAATACCGTGAGAGGAACAATACACAAATAACTCTCACATAAGAGAATGAAAGTCATGACGACCTTTTGATCTGACTTGGACCATTAACTGGTCACACACAAGTGCGAAGGAAAGGGAGCCAGCGAAGGCGGAGCCGGGAGTAGTACAACGAGAGGTGGTGGTAGTGGTAGTGGTTGGTAGTAGTAATGGTGGTAGAGATAGATGTAGTAGTGAAGCAAGGGTACAGGTGGCAATAAGAAGGGAGTATTGGTATTGGGAGTCAGAGCAAAGCAGTAGTAGTAGAGGTAGTCTAAGAATAAGAGATAAAAGAGAAAGGAACACTGCCAGAGAGCTAATGGCCTACAAGAGTAGGACAAAAAGCAAGGGGGAAAGACCCGTAAAACAGAGCCCGTTTTGACAAGAAGAAAAGAAAGGCAAAGACAATATAGGAAAGGAGAAGAGGTAAGGAGAGTGGGAGATAAAGATGAGGTCAAGTCGCAAGTGTTTTGAATTTTGGAGCATTTGACAGTGTAATGAATAAGGAAGTCATCTACAGAAACAAAGCCGGGACTAAGATTCATATTAGGACACTTGTGTATAAGGGATGTTTCAGCAAGACGACGTCTGTGTAGTTTAGAAGGGTAGACAGTTGTGGCAGAGGACCAAGCTTGTCGACATGTTATAGATCACAGTCATCCTATTAACTAGTCCTCTGTCTACTTTTCTTCTAGCCTTCACAGACACCGTCTTGTTGAAGCATCACTTACACACACCTTTACTAATATGAATCTAGTCCTAGTTTTCTCTGTAGATGACTTCCTTTCTTCACAAGATTCAATTTCATATGTGCAGGTTATTTGTGTGTATCTCGGTGTAAATATACTGACATGCAGCCTTAATGGTCCTCGTGTAACAGATAGGCTTCAAACCTAGTATAGCTATTTTTTCTTAAATATTTAGCATACGCAGTAGCGGTAATTACTCTCATTCTAGTTTATTCCGGTAATTTTAGGGGAAATTGCCTTTTATCGTCTTTCAATAAATCGGAAATAAATGGCCTAATTGCATTGCTGGACTGCTAAGTCTCTCTCTCTCTCTCTCTCTCTCTCTCTCTCTCTCTCTCTCTCTCTCTCTCTCTCTCTCTCTCTCTCTCTCTCTCTCTCTCACACACACACACACACACCTGTGCATCAGTCTACCTGCCTGGATACACTATATAAAACAACGTTCCACACCTGTCTATATTTAGCTTACAGACTTAAAGCAGACGCAGGTAGAGGCAGAGCTGGGGAGAGTACGTGCCACGGAACGAGGGAGCGAAGAGAGTGAGAGGAAAAGAGGGGAGGAATGGCGAAGAGGTGAAAGGACGAGTGTGAGAGGAAGAGGGTGAGTAGATGTGAAAAAGAGTGATTTTGTTCGTATTTATTCAGCAGTGTGCTGCTGCCTTATTTTATATGATAGTTACACAGTGGGAGCAAAAGTTAGGTATGTTTTTCTGTCATATTCCGTCACATAGGATGGTGTTTCCCTGTCACATCCTATCACACAGGATGAATTTCCCTGTCATATTCCATCGCACTGGATGGTGTTTCACTGTCATATTCCATCACATAAGATAGGTTTTCTGTCATATTCCATCACATAGGATGGATTTCCCTGTCATATTCCATCACATAGAATGGGTTTCCCTGTGATATGCCATAACATAGGGTGGCATAGTAGTATCAGCCTGGGCTGGGAGACTTTAGTAGTGTCAGCCTGAGCTGGGAAAGTTGAGTAGTGTCAGCCTGAGCTGGGAAAGTTGAGTAGTGTCAGCCTGAGCTGGGAAAGTTGAGTAGTGTCAGCCTGAGCTGGGAAAGTTGAGTAGTGTCAGCCTGAGCTGGGAAAGTTGAGTAGTGTCAGCCTGAGCTGGAAGACTTCAGTGTCAGCCTGAGGTGGCAGACTTGAGTAGTGCCATGAGGATATCGTCAAGTATTCCATTCAAGTTCATCAGCTACGACATCTTCAAAGGTTTGCTTCCAGCAGAGCTGCAGTTATTGTCACCTGGCAATTACCATCTCTCTGGATAGCCTATCTTATGCAATGAAGAAGTGGATTGTTTATATATGAAAATATCTCCGTCATCACATAGAAAAATACTTGGTAGGAAGGAGAGAGAGGCTTGACTTTCATTACTTAATTACACAATGCAGATTCATTGTTGCAGTAACCTGTCGGTGCTTTAAAATGTCATTATATGCTTAAGAATTTTTACATGGACTAGCCTGGCGACAGCCAGCCTGAGCATTATAAAGTCTGCTTCACTTGTACTCGGCAACAACCACTAATGTAGGCTGGCGCAAGATACGTTGGGCAGGGCTAAGTTGCATTACTGAGCGTTCATTTATCAGAGAGGCCAGATAGCTGGGGTAGATTGGTACAAATGAATTTCACATCTTGTTACATTACATGGCTGGACACGCACATGTGTATGTATATATATACACATACACAAGATAAAAGGGTAAAAGATGAGAGTAGGAGATCGAGGAAGGGAAGAGAAAGAGGTAAGTGGCTCAGAAATTAAGAGACGGTAATGAAAGGAAAAATAATGGCAATAAGGCACAAGGCGTGTCTTTATTGGATGAACATTTCGTCTGCGCGGCAAAATTCTTCAGTCGATTACAGGCTATACAGTAATGTGCATATTAATTGGGACAGTGATGAAATAAGTCATTTATTTGAAAAAATTAATGTTTATTTGAAAAATACACGGCAATGATATGACAGATAATTGATTTAATAAGAGATATAACTATCCTTTGCTTTTATAATCATTGCTACGCACTTTGTAAGAGAATCGACCAATGTTGAACACATTTTGGCAAGTTCGTCGTCTTGGTATCAGGCTCTAATAACAGCAGCAGTTAGCTTCTCCTCAGTTGAACAGTCCTGTTTCGCGATTCTGCGTTTGTTTATTGGCTATAGATTCTCATTTGGGTGAGGTCAGGAGAGTTTCCAGGCCATTTAAGAAGCTTAGCCCATTCTCTTTGAAGAATTTCAGCATTTTTCTGAAAGTGTGGCATGGAAAATGCCTTCATTAAGAAAGTCTCGAGCCACAATGGGAAGCAAATAAGTTGCCTTGTATTTGTCACTGTTCATTATTCTTTTAACAATAACAAGCCGTCCAGGGCCTTTAGCAGCAAAACTACTACAAAACATCTTAAGTGAGTGTTTTGGGGCTTGTTGAACGTGTCCATTCCGAAGAGGTTCGCCTTTGCTCCATCTCAATACCACTGATCTGTACCCATGTACTTCAAAATGCGCCACATCTGGTCGAGAGCCTACCGCAGCCGTTTGATACTTTACTGGCTTTCTGGCAGTTCTGCCAGTGCCTTCTTCGAATAGTTGAAGAATCAACATTTACACCACCTGAGGCCAAATATCTCTGTAGATCTTTGTTATTTTTCTTGGAATCCTTCACACTATTTCATATGATAACCTTGTCATCGGCAGGTGTTGTCTTGCGCTTTCTTCCACGTGTTAATCCACGCAGGTTTCCACAATCAACAATGTCGTCAGCTGTCGTCAGAATCCGACCTGCAGTTGACTTGGCTAGGCTCAGATTTCCGGCGTTCTTTCTGATACTCAAATCAGCATGTTTTCTAAGAGCTAAAGTACTTGGATGCTTCCTAGATGTAACATCCACCATGAATTTCAGAAGTAGTCATGAATTGAAGGGGAGAATTTGGCGAAATCACATTCACTCATGGAGCACGCTTGCAGAAATAATATCACAAACCAACAGCTGTTGTAGCAGGGTAACACCACACCTGGAGGGTTACCAGAAGTCAGTAGCAAACTCTTATCAAAAAGAAAAGAAACTAAACTACGTAAATTAAGCCTGAGACTAAAATATATTGAGATAATCATAAGATTTACTCCTATCCCAATTAAACTTTTTTCAAAAGATTCTTTTACTGAACGATAGATAATTTTTCATTTATAATGATATAAAGAATTTTATTTTCTAACCTAACCTAACTTAGCAACCTCACCTAACCTAATTTAAACTAGCGTAATTTTTTTAACTATATTCTGCTATGTATAGCATAGGTCAGGTTACATTTATTTAATATTACTTAAAATCAATGATATACAGGTTTTTTGTGTCCAGATTAATTTCCGCTGATTTATGGCAATAGCAAATTTTCATTCTGCTAATTCGACAGAAGACACCCTTGCCGAATAGGCCAAATTCGCCGGTTCTGCTTAATGACACGATATTATGTTATGTATATATATATTATATATATATATATAAATATATATATATATATAAAATATATATATATATATAATATATATATATAATATTATTATTATTATTATTATTATTATATTATTAACACATCGGCCGATTCCCACCAAGGCAGGGCGGCCCGAAAAAAAAACTTTCATCATTATTCACTCCATCACTGTCTTGCCAGAGGGCTGCTTTACACTACAGTTATAAAACTGCAACATTAACACCCCTCCTTCAGAGTGCAGACACTGTACTTCCCATCTCCAGGACTAAGTCCGGCCTGCCGGTTTCCCTGAATCTCTTCATAAATGTTACTTTGCTCACACTCCAACAGCACGTCAAGTATTAAAGACCATTTATCTCCATTCACTCCTATCAAATACGCTCACGCGCATAATTTAGATCTTAATACTACTGATTGCGAAAAGGATTTAGGAGTCCAGGTTAGCACTAATCTAAAACCAAGACAACAGTGCATTAGTGTTCGCAATAAATCTAACAGAATTCTCGGCTTCATATCTAGAAGTATAAATAATAGAAGTCCTCAGGTTGTTCTTCAACTCCATATATCCTTGGTTAGGCCTCATTTAGACTATGCTGCTCAGTTCTGGTCACCGTATTACAGAATGGATATAAATGCTCTGGAAAACGTACAGAGGAGGATGACAAAGCTGATACCATGTATCAGAAATCTTCCCTATGAGGATAGACTGAGGGCCCTGAATCTGCACTCTCTCGAAAGGCGTAGAATTAGGGGGGATATGATCGAGGTGTATAAATGGAAAACAGGAATAAATAAAGGGGATGTAAATAGCGTGCTGAAAATTTCCAGCCAAGACATGACTCGCAGCAATGGTTTCAAGTTGGAAAAATTCAGATTCAGGAAGGATATAGGAAAGCACTGGTTTGGTAAAAGAGTTGTCGATGATTGAAACAAACTCCCGAGTACAGTTATAGAGGCTAAAACGTTGTGTAGTTTTAAAAATAGGTTAGATAAATACATGAGTGGGTGTGGGTGGGTGTGAGTTGAACCTGACTAGCTTGTGCTGCTGGGTCTGGTGCCGTGCTCCATCCTTGGGTGGAGGTGACCAGACTGGGTGGGTCATTGGGCTAATCCGGGGGGTGGACATGGACCTGCTCCGTATGGGTCAGTAGGCCTGCTGCAGTGTTCCTTCTTTCTTATGTTCTTATGCTCTTATGTATTTGATAGGAGTGAATAGGTAAAACACTATTTTGGCTTAAATAGCAACGCTCTTCTTGCTGAATAAGGCAAGCGAAAATTTGTGTATGCAATAATTTCTCAAAAATCATTCTCAATCTAACTAAAAATATATATATTTCGTTGTGGTTGTCTGTTATTAAATTACTGTAAACTTATCTGAAATATATATAGTTGGATTAGGCCAAATTAAATTTAGCTTGTTATAATAAGATTAGTAAGTTTTCTAAGGTTCTTTTGGTACAAAATTATTAATTTTTACACTAACATAAATGAAAAAAATATATCTTTAAACGTATAAGAGAAAATTTTAGAAAGGACTTAATTTTAAATGAGTTCTTGCTAATTGACCAGTTTTACCTATTCGGCATGCAGGCATGCATGAGCGTGTTTGATAGGAGTGAATGGAGACAAATGGTTTTTAATACTTGACGTGCTGTTGGAGTGTGAGCAAAGTAACATTTATGAAGGGATTCAGGGAAACCGGCAGGCCGGACTTGAGTCCTGGAGATGGGAAGTACAGTGCCTGCACTCTGAAGGAGGGGTGTTAATGTTGCAGTTTAAAAACTGTAGGGTAAAGCACCCTTCTGGCAAGACAGTGATGGAGTGAATGATGGTGAAAGTTTTTCTTTTTCGGGCCACCCTGCCTTGGTGGGAAATCGGCCAGTGTGATAATAATAAAATAATATATATATATAATATATATATATATATATTTTATATATATATATATATATATAAATATATATATATATATATATATATATATATATATATATATATAGGAGGTACCACCTCTAGAACTGTCGTAGGGACCCTCATCCTCAGAGAAAAGAATAAACTTGCTTCAGGGAAAACTTAAGGTTCTCCCTGAAGCTGTTTGAGAATTTTCTCCTACCACCCCCTATATTTCAAGTATGTTTTATTTAAAGACAAAATACATTGGCCAAACATTCACAGAAATACAACAGAAAGTAAAACAACATAGGTAACTCAGAGCTACATCTCCAATACTTCGTCCAGCTCCCCTGCGGTGGGCCGCGTGCCCAGAATGCTGCAGGCATTTCCTCTCTGTATCGCAACACTGAGTCTCTGAAAGAGGAAGCTGGTCGCCCTGTGGTCCTTGGTTTCTATGATGAGCTTTTCACCTACCTCTTTGAGGAACTTTAGAGCACACTTGCCCCATGCTCCAAGGGTCTCCGACCCTATTGGAATGAAGTTATAGCAAGGGGGAAGGTCTTCATATTTTCGGATCTTCTGGGTCTCCCTGTGGCTGGCAGCTCCACCCGCTTCCACTACAGAGTATGGCAAGTAGGTGTCTGCCAATGTGGCAGCACAGGTGTAGTCCCAGGCAATCTGCTTTCCATCCTTCCAGGGTAGCGTAGTGGCTCCATCAGGACGCTTTTGACTTCCATCAGACCTCTGTACTTGGGGTTCCCGTTGAGCTGGGCAACGGGCTGTGGCGAGGCTTCTCTTTATTATATCATTGACCTTCTCATGTCTGGCATACTTCCCTTCTGCTGTGTGACACACGAGACCATGAAGTCCGAATTGATCAGCTGTCGCCCTGCCTCAAATACACCTATGTTCGGTGAGGATGGGGGCGGCTAGGCGAAGAGCAACACCAATCCGAATGGCCTGTGGGTCGAGACGGGTGCCCAGGGAGGAATTGGGAACAGCTAACAGGTAATCTCCTGAGTGTGGTGACTTCACTGCCAGGAGACGAGTTTTTTTCTTTCCTGAAGCATTGGAGAGCATTGTGTTGGCGATTTTTTCCATGATCGGTTTGTCCCAGTGGGACTGTTTGTGCTGTTTGGGAGGAGCTGGTCTACTGGAGGAGTCTGTAAGGGTGTCCCACCGAATCGCTGCTTCAGTAAACGTGGGGTCTTGAGCTCCTACCACATCTCTCAAGCGTTCGGGCACTATCTTCTTGACTAATGCACTGGAAGCCAAACACGAAGACAGAAAAGCAGGTAAAGCAACATGAGTTGCTTTATGCACCCCTATACCTCCCAGTCGCACTGGGAGGGTTGCCTGATCCCATTACTCATCCTCTAGTGACAGGTTCAGTGCCATCTTAAAAGTTGATCTCAGGTGTGCGTCATATTCATCGAGTGTTGGGTTGTCAAAAGAGGGTACACACCTCAAGAAGTAAGTGAGTCTTGGCATAGTAAGACACCTTGTGAGGAGATACAGAGCATCATGGGCATCAAGATCGCTTATTCTCTCCTCCATTCTCATCAGGTCATTCAATTTGTCCCTGAGGACAGTATCGATGGCCTGATGACCCAGCGGTGCCCCCAAGAGGGTACTGTTGGACGGAGTTGTAGTTGAGACTTCTGGGAGGATTCTTCGCACAGCATTGATTATTTACCTGGCTTGCTGTGATGATTTTCACACTTGGAGGGATTGAGGATGAGTCCCAAGTCTTCTCCCTGTGTTTTCACCAGTTGTAGGTCCCCCACCAGGGACTCTTCAGTACCTGCCAGAGTGCCGTCATCCAGGTACCAGATATTGAGCTCACTGCGAAGGCTGGAAGTTAGTTCTCTTACTGCCAAGCAGAAGAGAAGTGGAGCGAGTGGGTCACCCTGCTGAACACCCTCTGATGATTGAATTTCATGTTCTCCAAACAAAAGAATTGAGGGTTTGCTGTAGCCAGCTGAAATGAAGGGAAAGAGACTGGGGAACCGAACCCGAACAGCTGGCAAAATAGCATCTCTCTTCACCATATTAAAGGCATTTCTAAAATCAAGTTTGACTATGGCCTTGTCTTCTGGTAGGTCCCTGATGTAGGCCCTTGCCGCATGAGCTGCAGCTTCACTGCCTTGATAGACCCCAAAGCCCAGTTGGTGTGGCTGGAGTAAAGTGGAAGCTTCTAGGCGAATGTTTCTCACTGCTGCTTTAGCGACGAGACGGCGAAGAGTGTTTCCAACTGCAGTGGGTCTGATTCCCCCATCCCTCTTCTTCAAAGCACATAGTGAGGCTCCAAAAAAGAAAGGTTTAATTTCTTCTGGGATTCGCCCAGCTAGGCAATTGTTGACGAAAGTTGATAAATTAGACACATGTGCAACTCTTGGGTATCTTGCACATGTGTCTAATTTATCAACATGTCGGTTCTCTGAACCATTCATCTACAAACCCGTTGACGAAAGTTGTTAACTCGGTGAGAAGAATTGATGCAGATTCACCGAGTACTGGATTTACCATCTCTTTGAGGTGCTGAGGTCGAATTCCAGTGTAACCTCCTGCAGATCCTGCAGGAAATGACACGATCACCTTATAGACTTCCGATTCTTGCAAAATTAATTGTTCAGTGATGGGGTCTTCCTCAGGGTTGTCGTTGATGGCTATGGTGTCCCTGGTTGGATGCTTGTCTCTTAGTGCTTGGGTCGTGGTCTCATCCTTGGGGGCTACAGTGTCGTCAGTTGTAATTATTCTTATTGCTCCCACTGTATTACCTTCTTCGATTTTTTTGCTAACCTGTGCGCAAATTTTCTCGTTTTCAGTGGGACTTTTCTTGGGTCTACCTCTTTGATTCCTGCGATGATGGGGCAGAGGGACACGGTTATCCGTTCTTGGGTAGTTGCGCACTGTCTTGATAACTGACGTGGTTAGCAGTTTGCCTCGTCTTTCAGGAACTGCAAGACAGACATTGCCGAACGACAGTAGGTTGCGCCATGCTTGGATGGTGCCTCGGGCTTCTAAGTTGGTGGAACCTCCATTCACCCGTTTAAGAAGGTCTGTGAATTTCCCTGCTGCATATGGGCGAGCCGCTTTAGGGATGTGAGATAGTGTACTGCTAGCAGTGGATTTGAATGCCAACAGGAGGTTATCGCAAGTGACGAGGTTGCCATTGGAATTGTCATCTGCCTGTGGAGGCTGTGGGCTGCTCTCTGCTGGGGGCATATGTGATCCTGCACCACCATCGCAAGTTCTGCCTATTCGGCACGACATATATATATATATATATATATATAATATATATATATATATATATATATATATATATATATATATATACATATATATATACATATATATACATATATATACATATATATAATGTCGTGCCGAATAGGCAGAACTTGCGATCTTGGCTAAATAGCAAAGCTCATCTTGCCATATAGGACAAGTGAAAAATTTGTGTATGCAATAATTTCGCCAAAATCATTCTGAACCTAAAGAAAAAAAAATATATTTCACTGTTTGTTTAGTATTAAATTACTGTAAACAAATTTAAAATATTTTAGTTGGGTTAGGCTAAAATAAATTGTTCTTGTTATAATAAGGTTAGGTAAGTTTTCTAAGATTCTTTGGTGCAAAATTAAAATTTTTTACATTAACATTAATGAAAAAAATATATCTTTAAACGTATAAGAGAAAATTTTAGAACGGACTTAATTTTAAATGAGTTGTTGCTAATTGACCAGTTTACATATTCGGCACGACATATAAATATATGTCATTATATATATATATATATATATATATATATATTATATATATATATATATATATATATATATATATAAATATATATATATATATATATGTCATTATATATATATATTATATAATATATATATATATATATTTTATATATATATATATATATATATATATATATATATATATGACAACCCAACACTCGATGAATATGACGCACACCTGAGATCAACTTTTAAGAAGGCACTGAACCTGTCACTAGAGGATGAGCAATGGGATCAGGCAACCCTCCCAGTGCGACTGGGAGGTATAGGGGTGCGTAAAGCAACGCATGTTGCTTTACCTGCTTTTCTGTCTTCGTGTTTGGCTTCCAGTGCATTAGTCAAGAAGATAGTGCCCGAACGCTTGAGAGACTTGGTAGGAGCTCAAGACCCCAGGTTTACTGAAGTAACAATTCGGTGGGACACCCTTACAGACTCCTCCAGTATACCAGCTCCTCCCAAACAGCACAAAGAGTCCCACTGGGACAAACCGATCATGGAAAAAATCGCCACACAATGCTCTCCAATGCTTCAGGAAAGAACAAAGCTCGTCTCCTGGCAGTGAAGGCACCACACTCAGGAGATTTCCTGTTAGCTGTTCCCAATTCCTCCCTGGGCACCCGTCTCGACCCACAGGCCATTCGGATTGGTGTTGCTCTTCGCCTAGCCGCCCCCATCCTCACCGAACATAGGTGTATTTGCGGCAGGGCGACAGCTGATCAATTCGGACTCCATGGTCTCGTGTGCCACACACAGCAGAGGGAAGTTTGCCAGACATGAGGAGATCAATGACATAATAAAGAGAAGCCTCGCCACAGCCCGTTGCCCAGCTCAACGGGAACCCCAAGTACAGAGGTCTGATGGAAGTCAAAAGCGTCCTGATGGAGCCACTATGCTACCTTGGAAGGATGGAAAGCAGATTGCCTGGGACTACACCTGTGCTGCCCACATTGGCAGACACCTACTTGCCATACTCTGTAGTGGAAGGGGTGGAGCTGCCAGCCACAGGGAGACCCAGAAGATCCGAAAATATGAAGACCTTCCCCCTTGCTATAACTTCATTCCAATAGGGTCGGAGACCCTTGGAGCATGGGGCAAGTGTGCTCTAAAGTTCCTCAAAGAGGTAGGTGAAAAGCTCATCATAGAAACCAAGGACCACAGGGCGACCAGCTTCCTCTTTCAGAGACTCAGTATTGCGATCCAGAGAGGAAATGCCTGCAGCATTCTGGGCACGCGGCCCACCGCAGGGGAGCTGGACGAAGTATTCGAGATGTAGCTCTGAGTTACCTATGTTGTTTTACTTTGTATCATATTTTTGTGAATGTTTTGTCAATGTATTTTGTCTTTAAATAAAATATATATACATAATATAGGGGGTGGTAGGAGAAAATTCTCAAACAGCTTCAGGGAGAATCTTGAGTTTTCCCTGAAGCAAGTTTTTTCTTTTCTCTGAGGATGAGGGTCCCCATAACAGTTCTAGAGGTGGTACCTCCCTATATTATATAATATATATATATATATATATATAATATATATATATATATATATATATATATATATATATATATATATATATATATATATATTATTAACAAGTCGGGCCGTCTCCCACCGAGGCAGGGTGACCCAAAAAGAAAGAAAATCCCCAAAAAGAAAATAATTTCATCATCATTCAACACTTTCACCTCACTCGCACATAATCACTGTTTTTGCAGAGGTGCTTAGAATACAACAGTTTAGATACACAACATATCCCTCCATATACACTCTCTTCCTGTTACTTACACAAGTGTAAAGACTGATTACCCAACAGAGTCCTGTAACACTGGAACATTTTGCCTTTCGATTCTCTAATTAAAAATGCAATTCAGACCTTTAAAAAACTGACAGGCCATACACTTTTAAAATGCTGGATTCACTGGATTACTAAAATTGGTATTGGTAGCTGCAACATCAGTAACAGCCATAGCAATAACAACAGTAGTGTTAAAGTGGTAGTGGTAGCAGAAACAAAACAGCAGTCGTGATAAATTCTAAGTGGTAGCAGCAACAGTAACAACAACAGCGTTAAATTAGTAGCAGCAGCAACAACAATAACAACAACTATAGCAACAACAATAGTATTAAATTAGTAGTATAAGGAGCAGAAAAAACAACAACAATAACAACAACAGTAGTATTAAATTTCAGTTCTAAATCCTCCTTTCTTACAAAATATCCATATCTGGTATGATCAGTCCGCCACTAACAGGCCGGCAGTGACTAGAGGGAGAGAGGAGAGCCTTTTGATTCACACTGTAAATTTCATACGTGCAAAAAGTAACGGGAGAAAGACATAAGGCAAACCTCAGTTATAAGCACGTTTCTCCTGCTTTACTATCCCTGTCTCAGTCCTACTATCCTTGTCTATTTTAATATTCTAGTCTCAGACATCTAAATGATACTCGATAGTTCATAATTTATAATAGTGGATAGTTCCTGTCAGGTGTGAGCAGCGTGACATGAACTGGTGGATAGTTCCTGTCAGGTGTGAGCAGCGTGACATGAAGTGATTCAGTGAAACCAGTTAGCCTGACTTGAGTCCTAGAGCGTGTAAGTACAGTGTCTGCACTCTGAAGGATTGGTAGGGATGTTACAATCCCGGAGGTGGGTAGTACATCGCCTACACTCTGAAGGATGGGTGAAGGTCATCTGAACTTTGATTCCAGTACGCTTCGCCTCTCTTATAACCTTTATCCCCTCACCCATTACTCTCTCATCTCCTTCCCTTTTCCATCCTACACACTCCACTTTCCCCTACCCCTTTTTCTTGATCTTTCTGACTTCCCATCTCTCACCTCCCAAACCTCCCTCTCTCCCATACTCCCTCCCACCCTCCCTCCCTCCCATACTCCCTCCCACCCTCCCTCCCTCCCACCCTCCTAATACATCTCCTTCCATCCTCCATGATTAACCTCCGCCATTCTCTCAATCATAAATACTCTTCTAATAAAAAAAACGCAGATATATGGAAGATGTATATACTAATCTCCCAACAGGAATATCCCCATCGTATCATGAATATTCAAGTCATACAATATATATATATATATATATAATATATATATATATATATATATATATATATATATAATATATATATATATATGTCGTGCCGAATATGTAAAACTGGTCAATTAGCAAGAACTCATTTAAAATTAAGTTCGTTCTAAAATTTTCTCTTATACGTTTAAAGATATATTTTTTTTCATTAATGTTTAATGTAAAAAATTTTAATTTTGCACCAAAAGAATCTTAGAAACTTACCTAACCTTATTATAACAAGAACAATTTATTTTAGCCTAACCCAACTAAATATATTTTAGATTTGTTTACAGTAATTTAATACTAAACAAACACAGTGAAATATATTTTTTTCGTTAGGTTCAGAATGATTTTGGCGAAATTATTGCATACAACAAATTTTCACTTGTCCTATATGGCAAGATGAACGTTGCTATTTAAGCCAAGATCGCAAGTTCTGCCTATTCGGCACGACACACAACACACACACACACACACACACACACACACACACACACACACACACACACACACATATATATATATATATATATATATATATAATATATATATAGTGTGTGTGTGTGTGGGGGGGTTGTGTTTGTGTGGACTCTTTCAACAAACAGGTTTATTAATGGCCAAATGAATATCCAAAGAGGATAAAAGAATGGATTAATATTTCGAAATTCAGCTGAGTCTTTGGGGACAGTGGAGCTCCAGCTAAGTCTTTCGAGCCCCAGGGCTCCAGATGAGTCTTTGGTGACCCTGGGGCTATAGCTGAATGTTTGGGACCCCGGGGCTCCGGATGAGTCTTTGGGACCCCAGAGCCCTAGATGAGTCTTGTGTACCCCTTTGCTCCAGACGAGTCTTTGGACTTCCTGGGCTCCAGCCGAATCTTTGTGACCTCGAGGCTCCAGATGAGTGTGACCCCGGGACTCCAGATGAGTCTTTGGGTCCCCGGGGTGTAGACGAGTCTTTAGGACTCTGGGGCTCCAGATGAGTCTTTGTGACCTCGGGACTCCAGATGAGTCTTTGGGACCCCGAGGCTCCAGACGAGTCTTTGTGGCCCTAGGGCTCCAGTCTTTGCTGGGTCCACCAATCAATACTCATCCATTAGTAGATTGGCTTCCAATTGGCTGGCTCCAGCACCTGAAATTCTTGTCTTCTGGCTGTTACGGTAGGTGCTGGTGTCTGCTGGCTGTTATGGTAGGTGCTTGTGTCTGCTGGCTACTATGGTAGCTGCTGGTGTTTGCTGGCTACTATGGTAGCTGCTGGTGTTTGCTGGCTACTGCGGTAGCTGCTGCTATTTGCTGACACTAAGGTAGCTGCTGCTAGCTACTATCGTAGATGCTGGTATATGTTGTTGTATGTTGATTTTTGTTGTCTGATGTTTTCTGCTGGCTACTGTGGGAGGTACTGGTGTCTGCTGGCTACTGTGGGAGGTACTGGTGTCTGCTGGCTACTGTGGGAGGTACTGGTGTCTGCTGGCTACTGTGGGAGGTACTGGTGTCTGCTGGCTACTGTGGGAGGTACTGGTGTCTGCTGGCTACTGTGGGAGGTACTGGTGTCTGCTGGCTACTGTGGTAGCTGCTGCTATTTGCTGATACTAAGGTAGCTGCTGCTGGTTACTATGGTAGATGCTGGTTTATGTTGTCTGATGTTTTCTGCTGGCTACTGGTGTGCTGGCTGTTGTCTGCTGGCTACTGATGTGCTGGCTGTTGTCTGCTGGCTGCTACAATAGTTGCTGGTGTCTGCTGACTGCTGTAGTAGCTGCTGGTGTCTTCTGAACCATTGCTATGCTCTCCTCTATCCCCTATTCTTGTTAACCTTTTCATGAAGTATCTGGTAGTTGTTCCACCACCTACTGTTGTGGTATGTCTTCTCTTGCTTCCTTATGTACATGATGTCTTTTCTCTCTGGCCACATGACTCTCTAGAATCTTCCAACACTTTCTTGATGCTCTCAACAATCTTGCTTCTTCTATCGTGTTCAGAGTTGAGTGAGAATCTTGATTTATTGCTCTCCTTGATGTTAATGTTCTTTGCTGTTCATACATTTGTTTACGTTAGTTGTATGTACAGTGGGATGTGCATTCACTGCTTGTCATACCATGCTCTTTCTCTCAAGATAAGTGTTTTCTTTCTTTCTCCATGCCCTCCACATCTCTGAACCTCAGTTGCTTGATTGTGAAATTTTCATTCTTCACAGTTCCTTCTCTAGTCTTGGCCATCCTCCCGATTTCATCCACTGCCCACCCTCATGCTGAACTGACTTTCTTCTCTCATAAGCTCACTTCTGTGAAACCTTCTGTTTGTTTGTTTTTTTCTCCTACATTTTCAATTTTCAAAATCTTAACACCCTCCGTTCTCTACATATCAGACTTGTTTCTCACCAAACTAATATCTTTCATAGTAACCTTGTTCATATTTCTCCTCTTGTCACTGATGCTTCCGGTGTTGACACCATTTCTTGTTCCTTCTGTCATTTCCAATACTTAGGTGAAACTGGCCACTCATTTTCTGACAGATTCTAAGACCACAAATTGTGTTTTTTTCCCGACATTAACAAAACTGTTTTCTGTCAATGCAGATATCACAGTAATCCTATTATTTACCCTTCTAGTCTTGAAAGTCGCCGTCTTGTTAAATCAGCTCTTGCACACAACTTTCCTAATATGAATACCATTCCAGGCTTCGCTTCGGTAGATACCTGCCTTTCTCAGTACATTATTAAATGTTCTAATCTTTACCACCACCTCCTCCTCCTCCATATTGACCTGTCTTCTGTTCTGCATTTGTTTTGCCTGGTCTCCTGTTTTCTTTTCATGTGTCCTCATATTTCCTAGCTTGGGCCAGTTAGCCTACTGCAGTTCTCTGCTTCCGTAGGGATGTTACATTGTTGAGATACTTCAGTCTCCACTGCCTTGAGGTGCGATTCATTCTCTGAAGAAGCCGACTCTCTAGGCTTTTTCAGTAGAAACCTACACAGTAGGTTTCTACTGAAGGTTTCTTCAGTCGAATACAGAGCTGACTAAATATAGAGAGAGCAGAAGCAGTAGCGAGGCAAAGATGATACAATCAGTCCATCAATCTTGAACAAACCTACCGTGTAGGCGAAATGTTTCAACAGTGAAGATACCCAACTGTTGCACATGTGTCTTGTTGATCTACTTGTCGGTAATGCACACTGTTTACCTAATTATGTCGTTTATCACAACTTGGTGTGAATGTTGTAGTGGAAGAGCGTGTAGCTGTTGTAGTAGCAGTAGTAATAGTTAAAGTAGATATCTGGGTTATTCAGTAGTTAAAGTTGATGTATAACTGGAGTAGTTAAAGTAGAGGTGTATATTGTGTGTGTGTGTGTGTGTGTGTGTGTGTGTGTGTGGAAGATAAACACACTGCGTGAAACCCCAAAACAAACACAGTGACTGGGGACAGTATTCTTGACCTTGTCTGCCCTAGTCTGTCTCTTGTTTACTATATTGTCTTTCGCTATCTCTTTCTTCATCTATCTTGTGTTTATCTCTTTCTTCAGTTATTTTGTCTCTCTCTTCAGCTGTCTTCTCTGTTTCTTCAGCTGTCTTCTCTCTGTTTCTTCAGCTGTCTTCTCTCTGTTTCTTCTGCTGTCTTCTCTCTGTTTCTTCTGCTGTCTTCTCTCTGTTTCTTCAGCTGTCTTCTCTCTGTTTCTTCAGCTGTCTTCTCTGTTTCTTCAGCTGTCTTCTCTCTGTTTCTTCAGCTGTCTTCTCTCTGTTTCTTCTGCTGTCTTCTCTCTGTTTCTTCAGCTGTCTTCTCTCTGTTTCTTCAGCTGTCTTCTCTCTGTTTTCTTTCAGCTGTCTTCTCTCTGTTTCTTCAGCTGTCTTCTCTCTGTTTCTTCAGCTGTCTTCTCTCTGTTTCTTCTGCTGTTTTCTCTCTGTTTCTTCAGCTGTCTTCTCTCTGTTTCTTCTGCTGTTTTCTCTCTGTTTCTTCAGCTGTCTTCTCTCTGTTTCTTCAGCTGTTTTCTCTCTGTTTCTTCAGCTGTCTTCTCTCTGTTTCTTCTGCTGTCTTCTCTCTGTTTCTTCAGCTGTCTTCTCTCTGTTTCTTCAGCTGTCTTCTCTCTGTTTCTTCTGCTGTCTTCTCTCTGTTTCTTCTGCTGTCTTCTCTCTGTTTCTTCAGCTGTCTTCTCTCCGTTTCTTCAGCTGTCTTCTCTGTTTCTTCAGCTGTCTTCTCTGTTTCTTCTGCTGTCTTCTCTCTGTTTCTTCAGCTGTCTTCTCTCTGTTTCTTCAGCTATCTTCTCTGTTTCTTCAGCTGTCTTCTCTCTGTTTCTTCAGCTGTCTTCTCTGTTTCTTCAGCTGTCTTCTCTCTGTTTCTTCTGCTGTCTTCTCTCTGTTTCTTCAGCTGTCTTCTCTCTGTTTCTTCAGCTGTCTTCTCTGTTTCTTCAGCTGTCTTCTCTCTGTTTCTTCAGCTGTCTTCTCTGTTTCTTCTGCTGTCTTCTGTCTCTTTCCTAGTTTTTAATGACTACAATAAAGTGGCAACAACAGTCAAGAAACGAGACAGAGAGCAAAACGAGCCTCTATCGGGACAACATTTTGCTCTGTGTAGAGGAGGAAACGTTGCATTATGGGTTCGTTTCGCCCCTGTCCTCATCGCAAAGTTTCTTTCAATGTTTATTAAAATATTTTAAGTTAATTGAGATGTTTGTGACAGTTTTGTTCCTTTGTTGAGCGAGACTGTGATGTTGTTAGTCCTTGTAAAGTTGTTGACCTTAACCCCCCCCCTCTCTCTCCCTCTCTCTCTCTCTCTCTCTCTCTCTCTCTCTCTCTCTCTCTCTCTCTCTCTCTCTCTCTCTCTCTCTCTCTCTCTCTCTCTCTCTCTCTCTCTCTTCTCTCTTCTCCATCCCTTCTCTCTCTCTCCTCTCTCTCTTCTCTCTCTACTCTACTCTACTCTACTCTACCTACTCTACTACTCCTACTCTACTCTCTTTTTACTCCTTTTTACTCTTTTATGCTCTCTTACTCATTTTACTGTTTCTTTACTCACTTTACTCTTCTTGCACTTAATCTTTTTTATTATCATTTTCTTCATATTCTTCACTGGCTTCACTTTCTCATACTCATTTATTGACTATTTTTAATTCCAGGTGTGGAAGCCGATTTTTTTTTTCGTTAATATTCGCGTTATTTTTTCTCGTTGATATCTCATTATTCTCGATCATATTATCTTAATATTACTCGTTAATATTCTCCTTCTTTCATATTCTCGTTAATATTCTTTCATAATCTCGTTAATATTCTCATTAACTCTCGTTAATATGCTCTCTCACATTCTCGTTAATATTCCGATTAACACTATTGTTAATATTCTCTCCCACATTCTCGTTAATATTCTCATTAACACTCTCATTAATAGTCGCTTTCACGTTCTCGTTAATATTCTCAATAATTTTTACCTTAATATTGTTGTTAAGATTTCTCGTAAATATTTACCTATTAATATTTTTCGTGAAATATTTCCAGTTCTGATTAGACAGACAGAAAGACAGACAGACAGACACACACACACACACACACACATACACACACACACACACACACACACACACACACACACACACACACACACACACACACACACACACGATCAAGAGGTATGTGAGGAGCTCAACACGAGATTTAAGGAAGTATTTACAGTAGAGACAGGAAGGACTCTGGGGGACAGACCAGATGGGGACACCAACAAGAATACACCAACAAGTTTGGACACATACATACAGATGAGGAGGAGGTGAAGAAACTGCTAAGGGACATCGATACTCAAAGGCAATGGGACCGGACAACATCTCTCCATGGGTCCTTAGAGAGGGAGCAGATATGTTGTGCGTACCACTTACCACAATCTTCAACACATCCCTGGAAACTGGCAACTACCTGAGGTATGGAAGACAGCAATGTAGTTCCCATTTTCAAAAAAGGAGACAGAAAAGAGGCACTAAACTATAGACCTGTGTCATTGACGTGATAGTAATGCAAAATTATGGAGAAGATTATCAGGAGGAGAGTGTGGAGCACCTGGAACGGAACAGGAGTATAAATGCCAACCAGCACGGATTCACGGAAGGCAAATCTGTGTCACAAACCTCTGGAGTTTTATGATAAAATAACAGAATAAGACAAGAGAGAGAGGTGGGGTTGATTGCATCTTCTTGGACTGCAAGAAGGCCTTTGACACAGTTCCTCACAAGAGATTAGTGCAGAAAGAGCATCAGGGGCATATAACAGGAAGGCACTGCAATGGATCAGAGAATAACCTGACAGGGAGGCAACAACGAGTCATGGTACGTAATGATGTATCACAGTGGGCACCTGTGACGAGCGGGGTCCCACAGGGTCGGTCCTAGGACCAGTGCTATTTTGGTATATGTGAACGACATGACGGAAGGGTTAGACTCAGAAGTGTCCCTGTTTGCAGATGATGTGGGAAGTTAATGAGGAGAATTAAATCTGATGAGGACCAGGCAGGACTTCAAAGAGACCTGGACAGACTGGACACCTGGTCCAGCAAATGGCTTCTCGAATTTAATCCTGCCAAATGCAAAGTCATGAAGATAGGGGAAGGGCACAGAAGACCACAGACAGAGTATAGGCTAGGTGGCCAAAGACTGCAAACCTCACTCAAGGAGAAAGATCTTGGGGTGAGTATAACACCGAGCATGTCTCCGGAAGCACACATCAATCAGATAACTGCTGCAGCATATGGGCGCCTGGCAAACCTGAGAACAGCATTCCGACACCTTAGTAAGGAATCATTCAAGACACTGTACACCGTGTATGTCAGGCCCATACTGGAGTATGCAGCACCTGTTTGGAACCCGCACTTGATAAAGCACGTCAAGAAACTAGAGAAAGTACAAAGGTTTGCAACAAGGTTAGTTCCAGAGCTAAGGGGAATGTCCTATGAAGAAAGATTAAGGAAATCGGCCTGACGACACTGGAGGACAGGAGGGTCAGGGGAGACATGATAACGACATATAAAATACTGCGTGGAATAGACAAGGTGGACAAGGACAGGATGTTCCAGGGAGGGGACACAGAAACAAGAGGCCACAATTGGAAGTTGAAGACACAAATGAGTCAGAGAGATAGTAGGAAGTATTTCTTCAGTCATAGAGTTGTAAGGCAGTGGAATAGCCTAGAAAATGACGTAGTGGAGGCAGGAACCATACACAGTTTTAAGACGAGGTTTGATAAAGCTCATGGAGCGGGGAGAGAGAGGGTCTAGTAGCAACCGGTGAAGAGGCGGGGCCAGGAGCTAGGACTCGACCCCTGCAACCACAAATAGGTGAGTACACACACACACACACACACACACACCTGGTCAAGCACGTCAAGAAATTAGAGAAAGTGCAAAGATTTGCAACAAGACTAGTCCCAGAGCTAAGGGGATTGTCCTACGAAGAAAGGTTAAGGGAAATTGGCCTGACGACACTGGAGGACAGGAGGGTCAGGGAAAACATGATAACGACATATAAAATACTGCGCGGAATAGACAAGGTGGACAAAGACAGGATGTTCCAGAGATGGGACACAGAAACAAGGGGTCACAATTGGAAGTTGAAGACTCGGATGAATCAGAGGGATGCTAGGAAGTATTTCTTCAGTCACAGAGTTGTCAAGAAGTGGAATAGTCTAGAAAGTGACGTAATGGAGGCGGGAACCATACATAGTTTTAAGACAAGGTTTGATAAAGCTTATGGAGCAGGGAGAGAGAGAACCCAGCAATCAGTGAAGAGGCGGGGCCAGGAGCTATGACTCGAACCCTGCAACCACAGTTAGGTGAGTACAATTAGGTGAGTGCACAAGCTCACACACACACATACTCACATACAGATTCACACACACACACACACACACACACACACACACACACACACACACACACACACACACACACTACACACACACACACACACACACACACACACACACGCACACACGCACACACACACACACCCCACACGCACACACACACACACCCCACACACACCACACACACACCACACACACACCACACACACACCACACACACACACCACACACACACCACACACACACACCACACACACACACCACACCACACACCACACACACACACACACACACCACACACACACACACACACACCACACACACACCACACACACACCACACACACCACACACACACCACACACACACTGTCATGTAGGGGGGTAATGATTGAATGTAAGGGATATAAGTGGGGAATATGGGAGTAGGGGTATGTATAGGTAGGGGACAGGCCGGCAAGGTGGTAGGAGAGATGAGTGCGGAGGTAGGTAATGTGAGGTCACCGGTGACTACACCTTCACCTCTCATACTCGACCCACCACACTCCACCACTCACCCTCTCACTACTTTAACTAAACATAAATAAATGGAAATAAGAATAAATGACGGGGACAGTGAATATTACTATTCTACTCAAACACAGTTTATTATTAAGTCCTTGTACAATAATATATTTGGGAACAGGAGTACATCATTGGGGTTTAGATAAATGGGGTGGTACACATAAGCAGTGAGACAGGGAAATACAATCAACTTGACGAAAATGAATATAACTTACAAATAGTACAGAGGACAGTTCACTACAGGAACTAAGCCACAGGTCCCAAGACCTACACAGCACGAGTACTGCTCCAAGCCAGTACTCTGCCCAATGTCTCCAAGAGTCTCCTCCAGAGACTTCAGCAGCCTTCTCCCGAGCCCTGCACCCCAGCAGCAGCTCCGCTCGAAGTCTCTGCTCAGGAGCTCTGCACCCCAGCAGCAGCTCCGCTCGAATCTCCTGATCATGCTCTTCCTTGGGCTTTTATGATGGTCCAAGCACCCTCCACAACCACGTGTACGACCTGACGCCTAGGTCTGACGCCGTCAAGAACAAAAGACCTCAGACGTGGGCGTGGCTACAGACGTTTGCCAAGGCAAGGTGTGACCATATAATTGGTTAAATTAGGTCTCCCCAGAGACCTCACAAGCCCAGTTGGACTGCATCACATCCCCCTTTCTCCCCCAGTTTAAAATATCTGAGAACTAGGACAATTTGTCCTAGTTATTAGACTATTTTAATCCTAACCCCTTAAGTCTATTACAATACAAAGACAAAATTATACATAATACAAAATTATTCAACTACATATATTTCCCTCAACCTTCTCATCTACCACAAGGCAGCATAATCAGTACACCTGGCAGTTGGCCAGCATAATAGTTGCTCTCTGGTGTAAAGCCTCCTTACCCGTCATTTCTCCTTAAAACTAAATATCGGGCTCCAGTGCCTTCCCTACTTCTACTAGAAATGCACTAGCCAGTGCTAGTCACCCTCGCACGTTAACCATTGGGCCAAACCTCTCTAGGCTTCTATGGCGTGGAAAACTGCTCCAACGGGTTGCATTCTTTCAAGTAACTGCAACTGAACCACTTCACGACCACCAAGGTCGTATTTTCGGCACACTTCACATGCACACTACATCTGAAAATCGAGACAGGGCAGGCATCGCAGCTAAGACCCTCCATTATCCTATGCCACTACTAGGATTCACTGGCCTCATAAAACAAGGCGGCCATAAACACTGGACTGTATTCAAGGTCACCTTATTTCACACAGGTAACACTAACACTTCTGGCAAGTCCAAGTAGGCTGGGGACATCACACTCTCAATTGTCTCTCATGGCTGGCAGGACATCCCCGCATACCAGTCGTACAGGTCGACCAGCAAGGCAGGATACACCTCCATACCGCCCTTGATAGCAGGCTGGTCCCAGCAGCTGGAGTCCATCTCCGCGGCTCACGTCCTTCCACATCTCCGAGGATGGCAGCTCCTTCATAGTAGATTCTCCTGTCCTGGCACACCATCCAGGATCCCTCACACACCAGTGCAGCATCACCGCCATCTCCTGAGCTAGGCGGCATCACAGCACGGCTACTGCATCACAGCACGGTCCCAACATCTCAGCACCACAGCACGGTCCCAGCATAGCAGACAGCATCACAGCACGGCCACAGCATAGCAGACAGCATCACAGCACGGCCACAGCATAGCAGACAGCATCACAGCAGCCGACATCAGCAGTAGCAGGCTATGGTCAGTTGCTCGAGGTGAGGTGAGGTCACTTCAGGTCATCAACAGCAAGTGCGGTCACCCATCCCTGGCAACTCCAGGTAACTGGCGGTCCGTGGGTGATGGTCACAGAGGCTGGGTGACGCAGATAGACACCCACTACACTGGATGACAGACCAGGGCAGCAGTACATCTACTGGGGCACATCAGCTGGGTGACTGGGCATATCAGCTGGGTGACTGGGCATATCAGCTGGGTGACTGGGCACATCAGGTGGACAGCAATCATAGGCAACTCTTCAATGGGTGACAGTTGTGGGTGAGTCTTCTAAGGTGGGCTGGGTGACTTCTCATTCCTCTGTAAATATTCAATTTCGGCCAGTAATTGCTTCCCCCAAAAGTCTCACCCAAACACTGATATTCTCCACCATTTATCTCAAACCAACAACCAACTCCACCAAATATAATAATACAACCAAACAATTATTCAGACCCACTGTCAAGAAAAGGTCAGTTAATGTCACTAGGATTATAATATCATTATAATAACACACAAAATCAAATGGTAGCACAAGTATAACCGAGCAGTCAAAAATAAGGCACATGGGACTGGTTCCTACTATAAAAATAATAAGAACCACCACCGCTTAGACACCATGTCATGTAGGGGGGGTATTGGAACGTAAGGGATATAAGTGGGGAATATGGGAGAAGGGGGTTATGAAGGCAGGGGAGAGGCAGGCGAGGTGGGAGGAGTGAGATGATTAGCGGAGGTAGGTAGGTAATGACAGGTCAGTGGTGACCACCACGACACTCTCATTAACTCTACACTACTCACTAACATATGCCTCGCCCATTCTTCACTCATATAAACATAATAAAATATAATAAAAAAGAATAAATAACGGGGACAGTGAATATTACTATTCTACTCAAACACAGTTTATTATTAAGTCTTTGTACAATAATATATTTGGGAACAGGAGAACATTATTGGTTTAGATAAATGGGATGGTATGTATAAGCAGTGAGACAGGGAGCACAATCAACTTAACGAAAATGAATATAACTTACAAATAGTACAGAGGACAGTTCACTACAGGAACTAAGCCACAGGTCCCAAGACCTACACAGCACGAGTACTGCTCCAAGCCAGTACTCTGCCCAATGTCTCCAAGAGTCTCCTCCAGAGACTTCAGTAGCCTTCTCCCGAGCCCTGCACCCCAGCAGCAGCTCCGCTCGAAGTCTCTGCTCAGGAGCTCTGCACCCCAGCAACAGCTCCGCTCGAATCTCCTGATCATGCTCTTCCTTGGGCTTTTATGGTGGTCCAAGCACCTCCACAACCACGTGTATGACCTGAAGCCTAGGTCTGACGCCGTCAAGAACAAAGACCTCAGACGTGGCGTGGCTACAGACGTTTGCCAAGGCAAGGTGTGACCATATAATTGGTTAAATTAGGTCTCCCAGAGACCTCACAAGCCCAGCTGGACTGCATCTCACACACACACACACACACACACCACACACACACACACACACACACACACACACACACACCACACACACACACACACAACCACACACAACCCCCCCCACACACACACACACAACCACACACATACAGAACCACACACACGCTCACACACACACTACACACACACACCCCACACACACACACCACACACACACACCACACACACACACACACACACCACACACACACACACACACACACACACACACCACACACACACACACACACACACACACACACACACACACCACACACACAACCACACACATACAGAACCACACACACGCTCACACACACACACACACACACACACACACACCACACACACACACACACACACACACCACACACACACACACACACACACATTCCTGTTCATTATCTTCTTTTCACTTCCCATAGCGCTGTATAGTCCTTGTGGCTTAGCGCTTCTTTTTGATTATAATAATAATTTTCACTTCCCACATTCCCCATTTTCCCAATCTCTCATTCAACATTCTCCTCCCCATTTCCCCATCCATCACTCAATCACTTTTTTTCAACAATCTCCTCCACTTCCCTCCATCATTCTCCCATCCTTTCAATTGATTTATCATTCCTTCATTTCCTCGCTTCAGAATAATTCACTAGATGTGTGTGCGTCTGTGTGTACTCACCTATATGTGGTTGCAGGGGTCGATTCACAGCTGCTGGCACTGCATATTAACTGAAACTTGCCTGTTCTGTAATGAATCTTCCCTCTTGTTTTCCTGAATTGGCAGATGACACACAGTGGCTGCCATCTGCCATCCTTAATAAACACTATACATTTTAGCAGTGGTGGTAATATAAAGAGTGAAGAATTAGACACGTGCAATATCTGGGTATCTTTATTGTAGACGTTTCGCCAACCAGTGGCTTTATCAATACAAGGACATAATGGGAAGAATTATATACAAAAGATGAGATAATCAGTCCCTCAGTCTTGGAGCTGGTGAAGAGCACCGTCGTCAAGACTACGTACGGTGCTCGTCACCAGCTCCAAGGCTGAGGGACTGATTTTAATTATCTCATATTTTGTATATTGTTCTGCTTTGTTCACATTATGTCCTTGAACTGTATTGATAAAGCCACTGGATGTCGAAACGTCTACATTAAGATACCCAGATGTTGTACATGTGTCTTAATTCTTCATCTTGTCGGGTACTACAATGTAGTGGATAGCGTGTCTCTTCTGGGCAATCTTTTATAGCCCAAGGTGATATCCCGTCTGGTTCCATGGATTTTATTTTCCTGTTGGTATCCAGAAGTTATCTCTTTACTTCCTCTTACTTCTTTCACTTTCCTCTAAGTCATCTGTCTGCTTGGGATTCAGATCCTCATACATTTGCTATATTTTTTGAAAACATTCTGAAACTTTGTCTTTATTACCGTACAGATTTCCTCCTTTGTTTTATTGCACCTGCCCTCCATCTTTATTCTTTGCTTTATTGCACCTGCCCTCCATCTTTATTCTTTGTTTTATTGCACCTGCCCTCCATCTTTATTCTTTGCTTTATTGCACCTGCCCTCCATCTTTATTCTTTGCTTTATTGCACCTGCCCTCCATCTTTATTCTTTACTTTATTGCACCTGCCCTCCATCTTTATTCTTTGCTTTATTGCACCTGCCCTCCATCTTTATTCTTTGCTTTATTGCACCTGCCCTCCATCTTTATTCTTTGCTTTATTGCACCTGCCCTCCATCTTTATTCTTTGTTTTATTGCACCTGCCCTCCATCTTTATTCTTTGCTTTATTGCACCTGCCCTCCATCTTTATTCTTTGCTTTATTGCACCTGCCCTCCATCTTTATTCTTTGCTTTATTGCACCTGCCCTCCATCTTTATTCTTTGTTTTATTGCACCTGCCCTCCATCTTTATTCTTTGCTTTATTGCACCTGCCCTCCATCTTTATTCTTTGCTTTATTGCACCTGCTCTCCATCTTTATTCTTTGCTTTATTGCACCTGCCCTCCATCTTTATTCTTTGCTTTATTGCACCTGCCCTCCATCTTTATTCTTTGTTTTATTGCACCTGCCCTCCATCTTTATTCTTTGCTTTATTGCACCTGCCCTCCATCTTTATTCTTTGCTTTATTGCACCTGCCCTCCATCTTTATTCTTTGCTTTATTGCACCTGCCCTCCATCTTTATTCTTTGTTTTATTGCACCTGCCCTCCATCTTTATTCTTTGTTTTATTGCACCTGCCCTCCATCTTTATTCTTTGCTTTATTGCACCTGCCCTCCATCTTTATTCTTTGCTTTATTGCACCTGCCCTCCATCTTTATTCTTTGCTTTATTGCACCTGCCCTCCATCTTTATTCTTTGCTTTATTGCACCTGCCCTCCATCTTTATTCTTTGCTTTATTGCACCTGCCCTCCATCTTTATTCTTTGCTTTATTGCACCTGCCCTCCATCTTTATTCTTTGCTTTATTGCACCTGCCCTCCATCTTTATTCTTTGCTTTATTGCACCTGCCCTCCATCTTTATTCTTTGTTTTATTGCACCTGCCCTCCATCTTTATTCTTTGCTTTATTGCACCTGCCCTCCATCTTTATTCTTTGTTTTATTGCACCTGCCCTCCATCTTTATTCTTTGCTTTATTGCACCTGCCCTCCATCTTTATTCTTTGCTTTATTGCACCTGCCCTCCATCTTTATTCTTTGCTTTATTGCACCTGCCCTCCATCTTTATTCTTTGTTTTATTGCACCTGCCCTCCATCTTTATTCTTTGCTTTATTGCACCTGCCCTCCATCTTTATTCTTTGCTTTATTGCACCTGCCCTCCATCTTTATTCTTTGCTTTATTGCACCTGCCCTCCATCTTTATTCTTTGCTTTATTGCACCTGCCCTCCATCTTTATTCTTTGCTTTATTGCACCTGCCCTCCATCTTTATTCTTTGCTTTATTGCACCTGCCCTCCATCTTTATTCTTTGTTTTATTGCACCTGCCCTCCATCTTTATTCTTTGCTTTATTGCACCTACCCTCCATCTTTATTCTTTGCTTTATTGCACCTGCCCTCCATCTTTATTCTTTGCTTTATTGCACCTGCCCTCCATTTTTATTCTTTGCTTTATTGCACCTGCCCTTCATCTTTATTCTTTGCTTTATTGCACCTGCCCTCCATTTTTATTCTTTGCTTTATTGCACCTGCCCTCCATTTTTATTTGCTTTATTGCACCTGCCCTCCATTTTTATTCTTTGCTTTATTGCACCTGCCCTCCATTTTTATTCTTTGCTTTATTGCACCTGCCCTCCATTTTTATTCTTTGCTTTATTGCACCTGCCCTCCATTTTTATTCTTTGCTTTATTGCACCTGCCCTCCATCTTTATTCTTTGCTTTATTGCACCTGCCCTCCATTTTTATTCTTTGCATGTTGTCGTTACCGTTCGGTTTACATTGTGCAAGTGTGAATCTTGATAATCTTGACTACCGCTTCCACCCCAGCCCGGCCGTCACACATTAAGTGGGTGTGACTTCGACCTGCCTAGCATGAGCCAGTAGTGTGGGAAAAGATACTTATGCACAGGTCAGAACATTATAGGAAACGTTTCGCCACGAGTGGCTTCTTCAGTAGCGAAACGTTTCCTATAATAAATGTCCTGAGCTGTACATAAGTGTCTTTTTCCACATCTTTTCGGTATCACCACACCATTTCTCTCATGGGCCAGTAGGCCTGCTGCAGTGCTCCTCCTGTTTTATGTAATATATTACATTTCCCTTTGCTATAATCTTCTCGTTTCAATTTGTTTATTTTTCATTTCGTGTCATATTTAAGAGCGCATGTCATTTCTTAAGTCATGTTTATCAACATATGTTATTTCCAGTAGAACATGATCACTTTGTTCAGGTAGAGTTTTGTAGTTCATGTTGATAATGTCTTCTGTTGTAGTCAACACTAGATCTAGTATTGACGGTGGGTTACCTTCTCTTACTCTTGACTCACGAAATCGTAATGACACGATTGCAAACAAACCATACCACGGATGGGGATAGAACCCGCGATCAGAGAGTCTCAAAGCTCCAGACCGTCGCGTTAGCCACTGAACCAGCTAGCCACAATAAGATTCATCCAACTAGGTATATTTCTACACCATAGGAAGGTTAGCATAGGCACCACTTGCATTTGTGGTCACAGTGGTGCCTATGCTAACCTTCCTATGGTATAGAAATATACCTAGCTGGACGAATCTTATTGTGGCTAGCTGGTCCAGTGGCTAACGCGACGGTCTGGAGTTTTTTTTTACACAGGGTTTGACAAGGTTAAGGATCCCTAGCTTTATCCCCGTCCGTAGTATGGTTTCTCTCTTGTCTAGTATGACGGTAGGTTACCTTCTCTCACTCTTGTCTAGTATGATGGTGGGTTACCTTCTCTCACTCTTGTCTAGTATGATGGTGAGTTACCTTCTCTCACTCTTGTCTAGTATGATGGTGGGTTACCTTCTCTCACCTCTTGTCTAGTATGATGGTGAGTTACCTTCTCTCACTCTTGTCTAGTATGATGGTGGGTTACCTTCTCTCACTCTTGTCTAGTATGATGGTGGGTTACCTTCTCTCACTCTTGTCTAGTATGATGGTGAGTTACCTTCTCTCACTCTTGTCTAGTATGATGGTGGGTTACCTTCTCTCACTCTTGTCTAGTATGATGGTGGGTTACCTTCTCTCTTGTCTAGTATGATGGTGGGTTACCTTCTCTCACTCTTGTCTAGTATGATGGTAGGTTACCTTCTCTCACTCTTGTCTAGTATGATGGTAGGTTACCTTCTCTCACTCTTGTCTAGTATGATGGTGGGTTACCTTCTCTCACTCTTGTCTAGTATGATGGTGAGTTACCTTCTCTCACTCTTGTCTAGTATGATGGTGGGTTACCTTCTCTCACTCTTGTCTAGTATGATGGTGAGTTACCTTCTCTCACTCTTGTCTAGTATGATGGTGGGTTACCTTCTCTCACTCTTGTCTAGTATGATGGTGGGTTACCTTCTCTCACTCTTGTCTAGTATGATGGTGAGTTACCTTCTCTCACTCTTGTCTAGTATGATGGTGAGTTACCTTCTCTCACTCTTGTCTAGTATGATGGTGAGTTACCTTCTCTCACTCTTGTCTAGTATGATGGTGAGTTACCTTCTCTCACTCTTGTCTAGTATGATGGTGAGTTACCTTCTCTCACTCTTGTCTAGTATGATGGTGAGTTACCTTCTCTCACTCTTGTCTAGTATGATGGTAGGTTACCTTCTCTCACTCTTGTCTAGTATGATGGTGAGTTACCTTCTCTCACTCTTGTCTAGTATGATGGTAGGTTACCTTCTCTCACTCTTGTCTAGTATGATGGTAGGTTACCTTCTCTCACTCTTGTCTAGTATGATGGTGAGTTACCTTCTCTCACTCTTGTCTAGTATGATGGTAGGTTACCTTCTCTCACTCTTGTCTAGTATGATGGTAGGTTACCTTCTCTCACTCTTGTCTAGTATGATGGTGAGTTACCTTCTCTCACTCTTGTCTAGTATGATGGTAGGTTACCTTCTCTCACTCTTGTCTAGTATGATGGTAGGTTACCTTCTCTCACTCTTGTCTAGTATGATGGTGAGTTACCTTCTCTCACTCTTGTCTAGTATGATGGTGGGTTACCTTCTCTCACTCTTGTCTAGTATGATGGTAGGTTACCTTCTCTCACTCTTGTCTAGTATGATGGTGGGTTACCTTCTCTCACTCTTGTCTAGTATGATGGTGGGTTACCTTCTCTCACTCTTGTCTAGTATGATGGTGGGTTACCTTCTCTCACTCTTGTCTAGTATGATGGTGAGTTACCTTCTCTCACTCTTGTCTAGTATGATGGTGAGTTACCTTCTCTCACTCTTGTCTAGTATGATGGTGGGTTACCTTCTCTCACTCTTGTCTAGTATGATGGTGAGTTACCTTCTCTCACTCTTGTCTAGTATGATGGTGAGTTACCTTCTCTCACTCTTGTCTAGTATGATGGTAGGTTACCTTCTCTCACTCTTGTCTAGTATGATGGTGAGTTACCTTCTCTCACTCTTGTCTAGTATGATGGTGGGTTACCTTCTCTCACTCTTGTCTAGTATGATGGTAGGTTACCTTCTCTCACTCTTGTCTAGTATGATGGTGGGTTACCTTCTCTCACTCTTGTCTAGTATGATGGTGGGTTACCTTCTCTCACTCTTGTCTAGTATGATGGTGGGTTACCTTCTCTCTTGTCTAGTATGATGGTGGGTTACCTTCTCTCACTCTTGTCTAGTATGATGGTGAGTTACCTTCTCTCACTCTTGTCTAGTATGATGGTGAGTTACCTTCTCTCACTCTTGTCTAGTATGATGGTGGGTTACCTTCTCTCACTCTTGTCTAGTATGATGGTGGGTTACCTTCTCTCACTCTTGTCTAGTATGATGGTGAGTTACCTTCTCTCACTCTTGTCTAGTATGATGGTGGGTTACCTTCTCTCTTGTCTAGTATGATGGTGGGTTACCTTCTCTCTTGTCTAGTATGATGGTGGGTTACCTTCTCTCACTCTTGTCTAGTATGATGGTGGGTTACTTTCTCTCACTCTTGTCTAGTATGATGGTGGGTTACTTTCTCTCACTCTTGTCTAGTATGATGGTGGGTTACCCTCTCTCACTCTTGTCTAGTATGATGGTGGGTTACCTTCTCTCACTCTTGTCTAGTATGATGGTGGGTTACCCTCTCTCACTCTTGTCTAGTATGATGGTGGGTTACCTTCTCTCTTGTCTAGTATGATGGTGGGTTACCTTCTCTCTTGTCTAGTATGATGGTGAGTTACCTTCTCTCACTCTTGTCTAGTATGATGGTGGGTTACCTTCTCTCACTCTTGTCTAGTATGATGGTGGGTTACCTTCTCTCTTGTCTAGTATGATGGTGAGTTACCTTCTCTCACTCTTGTCTAGTATGATGGTGGGTTACCTTCTCTCTTGTCTAGTATGATGGTGAGTTACCTTCTCTCACTCTTGTCTAGTATGATGGTGAGTTACCTTCTCTCACTCTTGTCTAGTATGATGGTGAGTTACCTTCTCTCACTCTTGTCTAGTATGATGGTGGGTTACCTTCTCTCACTCTTGTCTAGTATGATGGTGAGTTACCTTCTCTCACTCTTGTCTAGTATGATGGTGGGTTACCTTCTCTCACTCTTGTCTAGTATGATGGTGGGTTACTTTCTCTCACTCTTGTCTAGTATGATGGTGGGTTACCCTCTCTCACTCTTGTCTAGTATGATGGTGGGTTACCTTCTCTCACTCTTGTCGCTTCATTAATAGCTCATAAGAATGAAGGAACACTACTGTAGCAGTCCTACTGGCCCATACAAGGTAGGTCTTTCACAAAGCCACCCAAGAATTACTTCAATACCTCAGGTACCAATCAAACCCAGGCCCTCTCACTCATACATAAAGAAAAGCGCTATTACACTAAGGAACTTTGTTGACCATTACCACTTTCAGCCTCATAAAACAGTCCAGTATACCTTTCCACTTAAAATTTTCATTTGTGATCGCATTTTGCCTCTTCTTGGTGGCTATCAATCATTTCTGATGTATATTATTTAATCTAGCTTGTCAGACTTCTTTCTCTCTCTCTCTCTCTCTTGCGTATAATTAAGTTAGGGTTGTTTACTTTAACTGTTGTCGTAATACTAGCGTCCACAGGATGGATATGGGACGCGCGACAAACTAACAACTTCGGTGGCAAAATTAATTAAAATCAACTGTTGGAGCATCTGTTACTCTCCCGTTGTGTTCTTCTTGTTACAAAGTTGTCAGTCCCTCCATCTAGTAGGTTTATTTTCTCCTGGTTTAGTAAAACACGGAAGCAAACACTTGGACATATTTATTAGAAAACGTTTCGGTCCTGGGACCTTGAAGTGATCAAGGTCCCAGGACCGAAACGTTTTCTAATATGTCCTAGTGTTTGTTTAGGTGTATTTCTAAACAAACTTGTCGGTGTCTGTTACCAAGGTTTATACCATGACATAGCTATGTTACGGTCTAGTGTCCTCTGTTATAGTGTAAACACTGTTATGATCTAGTGTCCTCCGTTATATTATAAACAATTACTGTTATGATCTAGTGTCCTCCGTTATATTATAAACAATTACTGTTATGATCTAGTGTCCTCCGTTATATTGTAAACAATTACTGTTATGATCTAGTGTTCTCCGTTATAAGCAAACAGCTACTACTGGTTTTTTTTTTTTTTCAATATTTTACAGTGCATATAAATTTTCCTGACCCTGGTAATCTTCCATATAAATTTTTCGTTTGCATATTTTGGGACACGAGTCACGTATGTTGCGCTACTTGCTTCACTATAAACACGCAGAGATGTACTCCAGGCTGTGTGTGTGTGTGTGTGTGTGTATGTATGTATGTATGTGTGTGTGTGTGTGTGTGTGTGTGTGTGGATCTATTGATTGTGTACCTGGTGCAGCCACACCGCTTGGGAAACGCCCACTAGTAAGAGGAGTGCATGGGAGGGAGAGGAAGAGAGGGAGGAGCAGCAGGAAGAGGAGAGGGGAAAATGACTTGTAAGAGGAAAATATGAGGAAGAGGAATTTGGGGAGATGAGGAAAGGAGGGTAAACTAAAGAAGCAAGAAGAGGAAGTTTTGAAAGAGGAGAGGGAAAATCAAGAATAAAAAAGGATGAAATGTTAAAAAAGTGGGCTTCCAAAAGCAGAAAAACAGACAGAGAATATGCGAAACAATCATTTATTGTGACTGCGTAAACACATGACTGCATTTGTGTGTGTCCAGGTCCACTCTTAACAAGTGCGTTACTGTTTGTGTTTCTGGTGTTTTATAACCAAAACAAGCATACACACACACACACACACACACACACACACACACACACACACACAATAAAGAGTCATTTAACAAGAGACAGATTGGTCCGTAGTCTGGAAGTTTAATTACCTTCGCCTTGGTCGCAAATGACCTCGTTAGCGGTGCCCCTTTGATGCCTCTCATGACGAGGCTGTTACCTTGTTAGCGCAGTCGTTTAGCTTATACATTGGGGAAGAGGCATTTACACCCTTATATAATGGTGGCATAGTGATTACTTTGTACCCTCCTACACGCATGAAATAGCATAACCCCTTAAACTACATTTCGCTCAAGCAGAACGTTAAGCGAAACGATTGAGCGATACCTCGTCAATTTTCGTTTCGTTGTCTATTATGCTTAACCCTCCTATACGATATATTGTGCACCAATTGCTGTATTATTGGTAGTAGTAGTTGTAGTAGTAGTAATATTTTATACAGTCGGACATCTCCCACCAACATACGATGACTTAATAAAAATGAAACACATTCACTATCATTCATTCAATGGTTGTCTTGACAGAAATGTCCTGACGTTACATTTCAAGTGACCTTCCGAACTACAGCATCCTCACCCCTCCTTCAGAGTGCACTGTACCTCCCACTTCCAGGACTGTAACATCCTCATCCCTCCTTCAGAGTGCACTGTACCTTCCACCTCCTGGACTATAACATCATCATTCCTCCTTCAGAGTGCACTGTACCTCCCACTTCCAGGACTGTAACATCCTCATCCCTCCTTCAGAGTGCACTATACCTTCCACCTCCAGGACTGTAACATCCTCACCCCTTCTTCAGGGTGCACTGTACTTCCCACCTCCAGGACTGTAACATCCTCATCCATCCTTCAGAGTGCAGACACTGTACTTCCCACCTCCAGGACTGTAACATCCTCACCCATCCTTCAGAGTGCAGGCACTGTACTTCCCACCTCCAGAACTGTAGCATCCTCACCCATCCTTCAGAGTGCAGGCACTGTACTTCCCACCTCCAGAACTGTAGCATCCTCACCCATCCTTCAGAGTGCAGGTACTGTACTTCCCACCTCCAGGACTGTAACATCCCCACCCATCCTTCAGAGGGCAGGCACTGTACTTCCCACCTCCTGGATTGTAACATCCCCACCCATCCTTCAGAGTGCAGGTACTGTACTTCCCACCTCCAGGACTGTAACAAAATGTCAGATGCAAAATGTCATGACCTCTTGTTCTGCTCTATGGCGTCAGTGGATTGTATCGCAGCAAGTTTTAGACACTTGTCCTTGCATTCGTCTTTTTGGACATGAGAAGAGCTCTGTTCCATTCCACTTTATACAATAATAATTTTAGTAACTATAATCAGCATCCCAAAAATCATTGTCAGCATATCATTAAATTTCAAAGTAATTAGCGTAAATGATAATAAATTTGTTAATTAGCTGAGGCATACGTTATGTGAGTTATTATTACATTTTCTAATTTTGGAAACAGTAATTTCAATATGGACGTCGAACATTTTGTAATGAATTCAGTGAAAGATAAAAATATCACTGTCACTTTTACTTGAGAAATTTATTAATATAGAAGGATGGTATCATGTATCAGTACCTGTGTAAATATAACACCTGTGTAGTACCAGGGTCATGGTATACAATACCTACAAGTTGATGAATAAGACACATGTGCAACACTTGGCTGTCTTATTTTGCTGAATAAGACACTTGTGCAAGACTTGGGTAGCAGATGATCCTTTTAATACTACGTTTTGACCAATGCTGGGGTTTATCAGTACACGGGTATGAGCAGATACATCGTCCTGTAAGGCAACGAGCACCATGAGGTCAGACTCGGAGAAAGACAGGTCACACAAGGTCATTGGGAGACCAGGTCATAGATTTATATTTTGCCACCGGAGTCGCTAGTTTATTGTGACCCCATATCCATCTTGTGGAGGGTAGTGGTTAGTTTATTGTGCATCCAAATATCCATCCTGTGAATGGTAGTGTAAGAGTATATGGATATACAGAAGGCCTAGGAACTAGGCCCCCCAAAAAGATTAACAGGAGTATATCTGTATTTATATCTACAGTTCACTTATCAGTTACAAGAAAATTTATGAAATTTGCTTAATATATCTGGTATAGTATTTTCATTGATATGTCGCATAGGTTATTATATTGTCTGTCACTATACAGACCCTCCCCGACTTCCGACCTGTGCGACTTACGTCCATTCGAACATACGACCGAAAAAAATACACTGTAAATTAGAAAAATAAAAAATACATGTACGTAAAGATATTATATATATATATATATATATATATATATTATTACCCACAGTTACCAAATACATGTACAATGTAGCCATTTCGCTTTTTATCTCTCAAAATACTTTAAAATGATAGAATACACACACATTAAAGATTGGTATTATTAAAACGATAAACCAGAAAATAAAGAATGATAAATATACTTAATGTACTGTATTAAAATATAAAAAAGACTAGGAAGGTAAAAGACAATGTTGAAATAATGAGTAACAAGAAAATTGATAGGGCTTACATAGGCCACATTCCATACAACATTTTTATTTGTGAGGCCTGTGAATGATACCTACAAGTAAGAATGATGTCTAACGTGAGAAAGCTGGTTGATTAAAACGAGATAATCGTAAAAAAAATTTATTGTGCTAAAAGAATGATGTATAGGTGTAGAACTTCTACATGCCATGTTAACATAATTACGACATATGTCCATTTTGAGATCCTACTGGTCGGTCGGAACGGAACTCGGACGTAAGTCGGGGAGGATCTGTATTCCTCAATTGCCAGATCATGTGTGGTAAGGTTAGGTATAGGTGGCAGCAAGGTGGGGTTGGGATAAGTGACATGTTTATGTTTAATATAGGAATCGCGGACAGTGTGGGTAGTAAGTGCAGCCAACGTGTGCATTCCATTGTTTTTCTCAAAGGTTTTAGTGAGGTGGATCACTGCTGCCTCTAAAACTCTACGTCTGGCCCTTCGTTCTCGTGGTGTAACAACTGTGCTCTTTCCCAGTCCATGATGTGTGAATTGAAGGTTACGATGGACTACACAATCTTTGTTGCTTTTATCCCTCCTGCGGGCATATTTATGCTCCTGAAAGCGTCTGTGAAGGTCTCTGCCAGTCTCCCCAACGTAGACTTTATCTCGACCACCACACGGTGTGCTGTTGATGCTTCCCGTGTACAGTGTTCTGGGTTTCGGGCTTCTGGTGATCTCTTTGACAGTTTTGGTATTGAGAACTACTGTATCTGATAGTCCGTAACTAAGAACTACTACATCTGATAGTTTTGGCAGTAAGAACTGCTACATCTTATAGTTTTTGGTAGTAAGAACCAGTGCATGACTAAGTGCATGTTGGCTCTTAGGAGAATTGGGGTCGAGGAATAATAGTAATAATAATAATCTTCATTTCTACAAGTACATGTACAAGGTATACAGAACATAACTCGTATCAGTGACATACTACTATACAGAATGCCTCTTGTTATGCAGAGCATTTCGGGTAAATTAGGTCATTTTTGTCTCCAGGAAGCGACCCACACCAGTCTACTAACACCCAGGTATCTATTTTACTGTTAGATGAACAGGGACAGCAGGTGTCTTAAGGAAACACGTCCCTACGTTTCCACCCGTACCAGGGATCGAACCACGGGCCTCAATGTGTGAAGGCTTTCTTGTTTGTAGGATTTGATATTGTGCGTTGTGAACCTGAAGTTGAAGACAGTCTTATGAGGCGGTGTATTTATTTATTTCTGTGTACTTGATAATGCCCAGTCTTGGGGGAAACGTTGTATAATGCTCAGTCTTGGGCGAAACGTTGTATAAATGCCCAGTTTTGGGCGAAACGTTGTATTTAAAGGATTCTTTGCTCCCGGTGTCTTTATTCCTACTTGTCGTATCTTGAATTGATGAATAAGACAGATGTTCAACACTTATATATCTTTATTGACGAAATGTTTCACCTGCGAAGCAAACGTCTTCAGTCGAATAAAGACACCTAAATGTTGCACATGTCTTAGTAACAGAATGTTTGCTGAGACGTTTCGCTCGTAGGATTTTTTTTTTTACGTGCGCTCTGAAGGAGGGGTGGAGATGATGTAGTTTTTGAGCTGTAGTTACGACACGCCTCTGGCAAAACAGTGATGGAGTGAACGATGAAAGTGAATGAGACGAGGACAGGTGATACATGATTTTTGACAATACATCTGCCTAGGCGAACTGTGGCTGTGTTTACATAACCGGAATGTGGATAAATGGTTCTATGAACTATTTATCTACATTCTGTCAGACACAGCAACATCTTGGGATCTTGATACACGGAATTCTTCACTCACCTAACCTACAGGCATGACCTTCCAATGTGATACCACCTACGGCTGCTTCACCTCGCCTGCCTACAGTATATAAGCCACTTCTTCGTCCATGTGCTGTATTCTTTTCAAGATTGATGGACTGATTGATGGCTCTAGGCTGAGGGACTGATTACCTCAAACTCCTTCTGATCGTTACCATTCTTCTTTGTGTAGGGCTGATTAAGTCACTGTGTGGCGAAATGTCGCCTCAGTAAAGATACCCAAGTGTTACACATGTATATAATTTATCATTAGAACCAGGAGCATGAGCAGAATGTTTGAGAATCAAGTATGAATCACAACCACCTGTTGTCTTGTTTAATCTCATGTTATTCTGTCGTAGAATGACAGTAGGTGTGTCAGGCATGTTGACCTTCTGTATACCCATGTTCTACTTCTCTGACAAGCGCACTCCAAAGGTATTCCAGACAGCAGTGTAAATTATTATTATTGTGTTATTATTATTAGTTAGTAGTAGTAGTAGAGGTGGTGGTAGTGGTAGTAGTAGTGGTGGTGGTGATGGTAGTGGTGGTGGTAGTAGTAGTAGTGGTGGCGGTGGTAGTAGTTAGTGTGTGGTGTAGTTGTAGTAGGTGTGTGTAGGTAGTGGTAGTAGTAGTAGTGGTGGTGGTGGTTGTAGTAGTAGGTAGTGGTGGTGGTAGAGTAGTGGTGGTGTAGTAGTAGTGGTGGTGGTGTAGTAGTAGTGGTGGTGGTAGTAGTGGTGGTGGTGTAGTAGTAGGTGGGGTAGTAGTGGTGGTGGTGGTAGTAGTGTGGTGGTGGTAGTAGTGGTGGTGGTGGTAGTAGTGTAGAGTGGTGGTGGTAGTATGGTGGTGGTGGTGTGGTAGTAGTGGTGGTGGTAGTAGTGGTGGTGGTGGTAGTAGTGTGGTGGGGTAGTAGTGGTGGTGGTGGTGTAGTGTAGTAGTGGTGGTGGTAGTAGTGGTGGTAGTAGTAGTGGTGGTGGTAGTAGTGGTGGTGGTGGTGGTAGTAGTGGTGGTGGTAGTAGTGGTGGTGGTAGTAGGTGGTGGTGGTAGTGTGGTGGTGGTAGTAGTGGTGGTGGTGGTAGTGTGTGTGTGTGTGGTTTTATTCGTTCATGCTGAGGCATGAACCTGTAAGATAAATGAAGGTGGTAATTATTGTAGGAGGGACTACATACACAAGGGAGCCTCAGTTATCACTTGTTTTCAATAATCTTGAGTTCTAGAGGGTTAATGATTTTATATAATGTTTTTAGTGTGTTATCCTGTTTTTTTTTTTTTTAAGATTATCCTGCCTCGGTTTAATTCGTGGCCCGAACAATAATGTTGTCATTAATGTATAGATGTATGTCATATTTATCATTAGCTAGCACATGTATAGGGTAGAAGAAGACAGTTCTTCACAGAAGATAGTCTCGGCGTGGACTTCCAAATCCTCTGCTGTCTGTCTTTCCTATGTACTCTCATGTAATAAGATAATACACGATAGCTCTCCACAGTAGATAGACTGGCAGTAAACTCCAAGCCCTTCTCTCCTTCCCTTCCTTTCTCCTTCCTTCCCTCTCAAACTCCCTCATCTCTAACTCTCCTCTCCTTCCTCCCTCATTCCTTGATAAAACGAGGCAGTGTTTTTAAAGACCCATTGAGATTTACATTAGAATAATAGTTGGGATCTGGTTGCTTGTTGGGGCAGCGTTGTCAAGTGTTCCTCCCCTTTGAAGCAGGTCAAACACGGCAGATTAAAACCAATACGTGTGTTGGCCCCTTGGCTCCTGGAGGACCCAGGGTCGAGTGTCCCCTGGGAGACACTTTCCCATCAGCGCCGCCATTGTTTCACTTCTCGCCCTCATGTTGATTCTCCTGCATTTTTTTGTGCTATTCTTTTGTACATTTGATTTGTTGAAGAGAGGAATATTTCTCTCTCTCTCTCTCTCTCTCTCTCTCTCTCTCTCTCTCTCTCTCTCTCTCTCTCTCTCTCTCTCTCTCTCTCTCTCTCTCTCTCTCTCTCTCCCCATCTATTTTATCACACATCAGGAGAGGAAAATCCCATCATTCTGATCATTATTTCATTAATGTAATTACTGTTCATTATCTTTAGGGGAATACCTGTTATCCCCTTCAGAGGTATACTTGTTATCACCTTCAGAGGGATACCCGTTATCCCCTTCAGAGGGATACGTATAGTGTTTGGTATTCCTTTGTTTTTTATAGTTCAAGGTTTCTGTGCCATAACTTGAGAACGCCTCGTCTGATCTGCTTCAAACTCTCACTGTTGATGTTCATACGTCGACAAAGATCAAGACACATGTGCAATAGTTGGGTATCTTGATTGTTGAAACGTTTCGCCTACACAGTAGGCTTCTTTAACCAGATACAGAGGCAGCAGATGTAGTAGTGAAATGATGTAATCAGTCCATCAACCTTGGAGAAATATTTGAAACTTCCTGACTCACGAAATCGTAATGACACGATTGCAAACAAACCATACCACGGGCGGGGATAGAACCCGCGATCAGAGAGTCTGAAAACTCCAGACCGTCGCGTTAGCCACTGGACCAGCTAGCCACAATAAGATTCATCCAACTAGGTATATTTCTACACCATAGGAAGGTTAGCATAGGCACCACTGTGACCACAAATGCAAGTCATGTTAACGTCTTTGAGGGGACTTGAGCTAGAGTTCGTCACGGCCACGCTAGCTGGAGATTCTCCTGTAAAAACTTGCATTTGTGGTCACGGTGATGGCCTATGCTAACCTTCCTATGGTGTAGAAATATACCTAGTTGGATGAATATTATTGTGGCTAGCTGGTCCAGTGGCTAACACGACGGTCTGGAGTTTTGAGATTCTGATCGCGGGTTCTATCCCCGCCCGTGGTATGGTTTGAAACTTCCTGTTACACAAGTGTCTTAACAATAATTTTCCTCTAAGATACACCAACTCTCAAAGTTTGAAGCCAATCAGAAGAAGCATTCTCCAGTTATCACACTGAAACCAACATCACATTTTGGTTTACAGAAGTGCAAAGTGGCATCTACACAGCACAATAACCGATGTTAAAACTGGTACAAAATGCCGACAAGTTGATGATTAATGGGCTAAGTAGGTGTTAATTTACCGACTTATTTAAAATTTGTATCTTTTTTTTCACTCTTCCACACCTATTGTGCAGTAACTTGATCATGCTTTTTCCGAACAGCTTCAAACTTACAACACTGAGGCATCTAATTTACTGGAAGGTTCCGTGTAGCTCCGGCTTGTGCAAAAGCAAGTCTGTCAGTTTTGTAACAATTCAAAACTTAGTATTTTTGGTTGTCGTAATGTGGGAAATTACTCATCTTAATTCAGGGTTGTACATGTATGTATTCTAATTTGCCAGTTTTATTGCACTTCTTATAATGCTTGTTTTTGTGCGATTATTTGAGAATGTTTCTTCATATCGGCTTCAAACTTTTCAGGCTGGTGTATCTTACCTTAAGAAAGGTTCTCATTTTTCTTATCAGCCTCTGTAAGTGCCAATTTGCCTATTTTATTTTAAAAAATCATAGGCATCATACCATTCATACCACATTTTCCAACTTTCAAAATTTCGAAATAAATTTAGAAATATTTTTTTGTCATAAGACTGTAAAAAATATAATCCAATATAACTACGAATTAAAGAACTTAAAAACGATACCTTACCCTTTTTATGGCATTTTTAACATTAAAATGGTATAAAATACCGACAGGTTGTTAGGTAAGACACATATGCAACAGTTAGGTATCTTTATTTCGATAAAAAAAAAAAGGTCTGTACCAAGATACCCTTGTGTTGCAGTGTCTGACAGATTGAACATTAAAATGGTATAAAATACCGACAGGTTGTTAGGTAAGACACATATGCAACAGTTAGGTATCTTTATTTCGGTACAGACCTTTTTTTTTATCGAAATAAAGATACCTAACTGTTGCATATGTGTCTTACCTAACATGGCATTTTTAAGTTGGAAAAATATATTAAAGTTTGATCCTCTTGTTTAATCTCCTAAGCGTGTTAATTCATAAATATTTTAATTGTTAACGGGGTTGAGTTCCAACTAATGGGCCTCTCAGTGGTGCTGATATATAGCTCCTGGACCCTTGGGTTTAATAATAGCTCCAAGGTCTCTCATAGGGAGGTGAGTTGCAGTTTCTCTTTCTTATTGAGGGTTTTAAAGGTTTTAAACCTTAAACTGGGTGGTGTTTGCGTAGCTAACTCTAAGGTCGTGGCGAAGAAAAGTGTGCGTGGCGAAGAAAAAAGTGCGTGCAGAAGAAAAGTGTGCGTGCAGAAGGGTGCATGATGAAGAAAAGTGTGCGTGCAGAAGGGTGCGTGATGAAGAAAAGTGTGCGTGCAGAAGGGTGCGTGGCGAAGACATTGTAGGTTAATGAAATAGCAGACGGAAAAGAAGCATGACACACCAGCTGGGGGAAGACATTATAAACCACCTGGGAAGGACATTAGACACCACCTGGAGAGGACATTAGACTCCACCTGGGGAGGACATTAGACACCACCTGGGGGGCATTAGACACCTGTGAGGACATTGGACACCACCTGGGGAGGACATTAGACACCACCTGGGGAGGACATTAGACACCACCTAGGGAGGACATTAGACACCACCTGGGGAGGACATTAGACACCACCTGGGGAGGACATTAGACACCACCTGGGGAGGACATTAGACACCACCTAGGGAGGACATTAGACACCACCTAGGGAGGACATTAGACACCACCTGGGGAGGACATTAGACACCACCTGGGCAGGACGTTAGACACCACCAGCTGGGGAGGACATTATACCCCACCAGCTGGGGAGGACATTAGACACCACCAGCTGGGGAGGACATTATACACTACCGGCTGGGGAGGACATTATACACCACCAGCTGGGTAGGACATTATACACCACCAGCTGGGGAGGACATTAGACACCACCAGCTGGGGAGGACATGCACTACCAGCTGGGGAGGACATTATACACCACCAGATAGAGAGGACATTCGACACCACCAGCTGGGGAGGACGTTAGACACAACTAGCTGGGGAGGACAGACACCAGCAGCTGGGGAGGACATTAGACACCAGCAGCTGGGAAGGACATTATACACCACCAGCTGGGAAGGATATTCGACACCACCAGCTGGGGAGGACATTATACACCAGCTGGGGAGGACATTAGACACCACCAGCTGGGAAGGACATTATACACCACCAGTTGCGGAGAACATTAAACACCACCAGCTGGGGAGGACATGCACTACCAGCTGGGGAGGACATACACCACCAGCTGGGGAGGACATGCACTACCATCTGGGGATGACATTATACGCCACCAGCTGGGGAGGACATTAGACACCACCAGCTGGGGAGGACATGCACTACCAGCTGGGGAGGACATTATACACCACCAGATGGGGAGGACATTCGACACCACCAGCTGGGGATGTCATTATACACCACCAGCTGGTGTGGACATTATTCACAAGCTGGGGAGCACATTATACACCACCAGCTGGGGAGGACATGCGCTATTGGGCCGTGCGGACGTGCTGCGCAGTAGCTCCTGATTGAGTTGGCTTTTGCGCAGTGTTGACGTGTACTTAGCTCTGTGAAGACCTGTTTGCGCGCTCTCTACGAATTGAAACAAGATGCCCTCCATCGAGCAACTTTACGAACAGCTTAAGGAAGAATTGAGGATGGCGAAGTTGGAGATTCGGCGACTGACCGAGGAAAACAAGAAGATTCGTAGTAGTCCTCCTGTTTTGAGTCCTCAGGTCAAGAAGGGAAACTGGTCAGTGGTTGGACAGCAGGGAACGAAGTTGACGATCAAGAAGACGAATGGAAAGGTAGAAATGATGAAGAAAGAGACTGCCGTGGAAACTGTTGTGGAAACATCTAATACATTCTCAGTGCTACCCGACGAATGTGAGTCGACTACTGGGAACATCAGGACGAACGACACCAAGGAAGGTAAGAATATTGTTGTTGTTGGGGATAGTCAAGTTAGGTATATGGATAGGGCGTTCTGCTTGAAGGACAGGAGTAGGAGACAGAGAGTTTGCTTTCCTGGGGCTGGGATGGAGGATATTGTTAGCCGTCTGGATGACATCATGAGAGGTAATGGGAGCAATCCTATTATCTGTCTCAGTGCTGGAGGCAACGATGTTGGCAGACGTAGGAGTGAAGACCTGATTAGCAGGTATAAGTCAGCAATAGAAATAATTAGGAGTAAGGGTGGGAACCCTGTCATATGTGGTATTTTGCCAAGGAGAGGAGTTGGAAATGAATGGTTGTCCAGGGCAATTGGTGTCAATTGCTGGCTGGACAAATACTGTAAGGAAAATGCGGTAACATTCATTGACAACTGGGACCTCTTCTATGGCAGAAATGACATGTATGCCAGGGATGGGGTTCACTTATCTAAGTCTGGGGTGGTAGCACTGGCAACTGCAGTGGAGGGAGCTGTTAGGACTTTAAACTAGGAATAGTTAGTGGTATGGGTTTTGGCAGGAAAACAGTGAAGTCCCAGTGTAGTAATATTACGAGTTCTAGGGGAACTAGTAATAAGCAGAACTAGGTAGATACTGAAAAGCCAGGGACTTTGGGTGATAAGGACAGTAATAGGTTTAGTAGAAAAACAGAAATGAGCAGGAAGGGTAAAGAGAAAGGAGAGTCTTTCAATGTTTATTATGCTAATTGCCGTAGTGCTAAGAATAAGATGGATGAGTTGGGATTAGTTGCTAGTGCAGGTAACATTGATGTATTTGCCTTAACTGAGACGTGGTTTAATTCAAAAAGTCGGGACATGCCTGCGGAATGTCATATTCAGGGTTTTAAATTGTTCCAAGTAGATAGAAGTATCGGGAAGGGGGGTGGGGTGGCATTGTATGTCCGAGATCGCTTGAACTGTTGCATAAAAACGGGTATTAAGTCTGAAGTAACATACAGAGTCTGGATAGAATTTTCAGAGGGGAATGAAAAACTGATTTTAGGAGTGATATACCGTCCCCCAAACTTATATAGGGACCAAGGGAGACTACTATGGGAGGAAATTGTTAAGGCCACAAGGCACGATAATGTAGTAATTGTAGGAGACTTTAACTTTAGTCATATTGATTGGAATTTCTTGACTGGGAATTTAGAATCATACGACTTCTTAGAAGTAGTTCAGGATTGTTTTTTGAAGCAGTTTGTGACAGAACCTACAAGGGGAAATAACCTGCTTGACTTAGTTATGGCAAACAGTGAATCTCTTGTTAATAATTTAGAAATTTCAGAGGAACTGGGTGCTAGCGACCACAAATCAATTACATTTAGCATTGAATGGAAGTACCATAGTAGCGATAACTCAGTAACAGTCCCAGATTTTCGCTTAGCAGATTACGATGGGCTTGGGAGAACACTTATCATCTGTTGACTGGGGTAACGAAGTGAGCTATCAATATGACAGTTTTCTGAACACTATACATGCTGCTCAGAGAACGTTTATCCCATATAAAGAAATTAGATCAAATAGAAATAACCCAAAATGGATGAATAATAGGCTCAAATATCTACTAGGGCATAAGAAAGTAATTTATAGGCGTATCAAAAGAGGTGAGGGTCATCTTATGAATCAGTATATTGACATTAAGAGGGACATTAAAAAGGGGATAAGAAAAGCTAAAAGGGACTATGAAATTAAAGTTGCTAGGGATTCTAAAACTAACCCAAAAAGTTTTTTCCAGGTATATAGAACAAAAGTTAGAGATAAGATAGGTCCCCTTAAAAATAACTATGGGCACCTTACTGACAAAGAGAATGAAATGTGCTCGATTTTTAATAATTATTTTCTCAGTTTTTACACAGGAAGACACTAACAATATTCCAGTAATTAATTTTTATAGTGGGCTAGAAGAAGATAAATTATGTAACATCCCAGTCACTAGTGAAATGGTTGTGAAGCAGATAGACAGACTGAAGCAAAATAAGTCGCCGGGTCCTGATGAGGTTTTTTGAAGGGTTCTTAAGGAATGCAAAATGGAACTCTGTGAACCATTAACTAATATTTTTAATTTATCTCTTCAAACAGGTGTAGTGTCTGATATGTGGAAGATGGCTAATGTAATTCCTATTTTGAAAACAGGGGACAAGTCGTTACCGTCAAATTACCGCCCAATAAGCCTGACCTCAATTGTAGGCAAATTACTAGAGTCAATTATAGCTGAGATTATAAGAAGCCATCTCGATAAGCATAGTTTGATTAATGATACTCAGCATGGATTCACAAGAGGCCGGTCTTGTCTAACTAATTTATTAACTTTCTTCAGTAAAGCTTTTGAGGCTGTTGACCACGATAAAGAATTTGATATTATTTACTTAGATTTTAGTAAGGCTTTTGATAGAGTTCCGCACCATAGACTGTTAAAGAAAGTGGCAGCTCATGGCATTGGGGGAAAAGTGCTCTCGTGGATCGAGTCATGGCTCACTGACAGGAAGCAGAGAGTGTCCATAAATGGGGTTAAATCCGAGTGGGGATCTGTAACAAGTGGCCCGTTGGGCCCGTTGTTGTTTATAATATATATCAATGATCTTGTTGAGGGAATTACTAGTGATATGAGCAAATTCGCCGATGACACAAAGATAGGATAATTGATTCAAACGTAGATGTTATGGAACTTCAGGAGGATTTAAACAAACTCTATTCTTGGTCAGAAAAGTGGCAGATGCAGTTCAATGTAGATAAATGCAAGGTTCTGAAGCTTGGGAGTGCCCATAACCCTAGTAATTATAAGTTAAATGATGTAGAACTTAGCCATACAGATTGCGAAAAGGACTTGGGGGTTATGGTGAGCAGCAACCTTAAACCAAGACAGCAATGCCTAAGCGTACGTAATAAGGCAAATAGATTACTGGGATTTATATCAAGAAGTGTAAGCAACAGAAGTCCAGAGGTCATACTGCAGCTTTATACATCATTAGTAAGGCCTCACCTAGATTATGCAGCTCAGTTCTGGTCTCCATATTACAGAATGGACATAAATTCGTTAGAAAACATTCAGCGTAGGATGACTAAATTAATACATAGCATTAGAAATCTTCCTTATGAAGAAAGATTGAAGACTCTTAAGTTACATTCACTTGTTAGACGAAGAATGAGGGGAGACCTGATCGAAGTGTATAAGTGGAAGATAGGTATTAATAAAGGGGATATTAATAAGGTCTTGAGGATGTCTCTCCAAGAGAGGACCCGCAGTAATGGATTTAAATAGATAAGTTTAGATTTAGAAAGGACATAGGAAAGTATTGGTTTGGAAATAGGGTAGTTGATGAGTGGAACAGTCTACCTAGTTGGGTTATTGAGGCTGGGAATTTGGGTAGTTTCAAATTTAGGTTGGATAAGTACATGAGTGGGAGGGGTTGGATTTGAGTGGGACTTTCACATCAGAGCTTATTTCTTGGGTGGCATTGAAAATTGGGTTGGGCAAATGTTTTGTTAGTGGGATGAATTGTAAAGGACCTGCCTAGTATGGGCCAACAGGCCTCCTGCAGTGTTCCTCCTTTCTTATGTTCTTATGTACACCACCAGCTGGGGAGGTCATTATACACCACCAGATTGGAAGGACATTAGACTCCAGCTATGAATATGGCACCGTAAGTCCCCGGGTAACTCACACCCACGCACACTTTAGTGCCAGAGTTGGATCTCTCTCTCTCTCTCTCTCTCTCTCTCTCTCTCTCTCTCTCTCTCTCTCCATCCCTCCCTCCCTCCCTCCCTCCCTCCCCCCCCTCCCTCCCTCTCTCTCCTTCCCTCCTTTTCCCTCTCCCTCCCTCCCTACACACACACACACACCACACACACACATTCTTGTGAATTAAAATTGAAAAGTAAAATATTATTCTGTGATATAATAAACAAAGTCACCAAACACTTCAGTACTAATATTGTTTCTTCTCAAACACCTAAACTTTTTCCGATTTTTCTGACGCCTCCGATCGACGTAGAACGAGACTTTGTTTACGTTTATAGAAAACTGTGTCGAAAGTTGTGAAGCCAATTGGCCAGAGGACTTTCCCAGGAGGCAGGTTAGTCCAGAAGTTTGAATTATGAAATTAATTGTTAATGGTGTGTGTGTGTGTGTGTGTGTGTGTGTGTTTGTGTGTGTTTGTGTGTGTGTGTGTGTGTGTGCGCGCGCGCGCTTCCTCATACTGCCATACAAATATCACCACCTATTATGACGTCGAACACGTCGCGTATCTCACATCAGACGTGTAACAAATCTAACATGACACCTCAGGCAACTTATATTTCCTAAAAATTGTCGATTCTCAGAGTTAAGGACCTTGTCTCGGGATCCCACTGATTTAGGCAACTGTCTCACGTTGTTAACGTGAACTGTGACCCATTTACCTTAATGGTTGTGGTCGCAAGCAAAGACTTCTCCCAGACTTCGTACGTTCTTTACAGAGATACAAGTTCCTCGCCCCATGACTACGAAGGTCATCAGGAGGGCCTCGAACCACATAGTAAGCAGTTAGAATATGACTGAGAAGACTAGAGAGTGAGAGTGAATTAAGATGTTTCTGATGAGGCAGAGATTTTAGCCTTTGCGTCATGCAACGATGACACTGACTGTATAAATATTCCTGCATGCTATCAAAATTTGATTAGATGGGAAGAATTTATGCGACCATTATGGGAGGTACTCAAGAGCAAATTCACAAAGGAATTCATAGATAAATATCTGTAGAAGCCGAGGGGTGGAGGCTGGAGAAGCAGGTGAAGAATTTGACCGAGAAACATACACTGAAACGGGAATTCAAGTCTGAGATATTGGACTGGTATAAGGATATTGGACTGGTATAAGGATATTAGACTTGTATAAGGATATTGGACTGGTATAAAGATATTGGACTGGTATGAGGAAGAAAGTTTCTGGCAGGTTCGTCGTTGTTTTGAGCACATTGAAATATACCATTGAGATTTTGTATGAACTCATAAGAGTATGTGTAGTGAAACTGGGATGACGTCAGCGCAGACTTCTTCAAGGGTAGATTCATCTGTGCTGGCCATAGCGAGAGGCCAGGTTTCACTGAGAAAGTCAGCGGTCACCAGCATCAAGCCGCTCCACTGATGGGCTTGCAGCCTAGAGAGACATGTCCGCCCAAATTGCAAGACATTTTATCTCTTAATCTGCCGGAAGTAATTAGTGATGTAACACAACAAGTGGTGGTGAACATTCCACCCAGGTGGGTCGATCGCTGATTAAAATAAAAGTAAGTAGGCAGTCTGTGGATGATTTTGTAGATATAGGTGTCAATGTATCATTAATAAAATTTAAAATGATAAAATCACAGCCAAGGAAGACTTAAAAAAAAATACCACGGGTGAGGTTAAAACCTGGGATCAGAGAGTCTCAAAACTCCAGACCGATGCGTTAGCTAACGCGTCGGTCTGGAGTTTTGAGACTCTCTGATCGCGGGGTTCTAGCTCCCCCCCCCTTCCTTGGTATGGTTTGTTTGCAATCGTGTCATTACGATTTCGTGAGTCAAGGAAGACTTATTAGTCCGTTTTACCTACGTGATAAAGCTTCATGTCTGGCTTTACCATTTGTCAATTATAGAGAACAAAAAGGCGCAGTACTGTGACTGGAACACTACACGAATAACCCGTACATAGGAAAGAGAAAAGTTTCCGACGACGTTTCTGTCCGACTTGGACCATTTACAATCACACTAACACTTTGTAAATGGTCCAAACGTCGTCGTAAGCTTTTCTTTCTCCTATATGCGGACTATTTGTGTATTGTCAGTTATACTTTACTTACCAAGGATTGTACTCCAACTTTGAGAGTTAAGAATCGAGACACCACCTTCCAAAGAATTGAGAGACCCTTTCTACATGTAATGAAGACTACGTTAATGCAGTTCAGTAAAGAAACATAGACGACAGGGACAGTGATGGGAATCTGACAGGGTACAAGCTTATTCCTAGTGAGTTTAATATCTTGACTATGCACACCATACCCATCCTGTGGGTGGTAGTCAAAAGATTACAGAGGTATATAATGGGTCCAGGGACTGAGCCACAAATTTTGATAACTGAACAAGTTACTGTGGTAATGATACATAAATAACCCAGACATATGAGAGAGGAGGAGCTTACGAGACGTTTCGGTCCGGCTTGCACCATTTAGTGTTAGCGTGACTTTGTAAATGGGCCAAGTCGGACTGAAACGTCGTCGTAAGCTCTTTTTCTCTTCTATGTGCGGGTTATTTGTGTATTATTCCACTCACGGTATTGTGCCTTCATGCCCTTTACATTGTAATGAACTATTTACATGTTTATATCTGGTAACATTTATAATGAAGTCTTTATGCTGACATGATTCCCAGTGTAGTATTCACTGGTGTTGATGGTAAACTAATTATCATACACTTCACCTTCACTTCATTGATTGTTGCTTTACAGGTCCCTCAATATTCACAGTAAATTCTGATTACTACGATTATATTTGTCCTTAGCGGGTACGGTGTACCCGGTTATAATGGATGAGGAATATTTATCAGGTTATTGTTTACTGTTCACAATATCGAAGTTCATAGTAAGGTACAATTATTTTCTTTTACAAGGCATTACAAGGTAACACAGTGTTGCCAAGACACAGTAACACAGTGTTGCCAAGACACAGTAACACAGTGTTGCCAAGACACAGTAACACAGTGTTGCCAAGACACAGTAACAGTGTTGCCAAGACACAGTAACACAGTGTTGCCAAGACACAGTAACACAGTGTGGGTGAGACACAGTAACACAGTGTGGGTGAGACACAGTAGCACAGTGTGGGTGAGAAACAGTAACACAGTGTGGGTGAGACACAGTAACACAGTGTGCGTGAGACACAGTAACACAGTGTGCGTGAGACACAGTAACACAGTGTGGGTGAGACACAGTAACACAGTGTGCGTGAGACACAGTAACACAGTGTGCGTGAGACACAGTAACACAGTGTGCGTGAGACACAGTAACACAGTGTGGGTGAGACAGTAACACAGTGTGGGTGAGACACAGTAACACAGTGTGGGTGAGACACAGTAACACAGTGTGGGTGAGACACAGTAACACAGTGTGGGTGAGACACAGTAACACAGTGTGGGTGAGACACAGTAACACAGTGTGGGTGAGACACAGTAACACAGTGCGGGTGAGACACAGTAACACAGTGTGGGTGAGACACAGTAACACAGTGTGGGCGAGACACAGTAACACAGTGTGGGTGAGACACAGTAACACAGTGTGCATGAGACACAGTAACACAGTGTGCATGAGACACGACACAGTAACACAGTGTGCATGAGACACAGTAACACTGTGGGTGAGACACAGTAACACAGTGTCGTAGCTTGAGGGTTGACACAACCTGGTGAATATTCTATTGGGGGATGGACCTCATGGAACGTCTTCCTCGGACGGAAGCAGACATACAAATACAGTGTAATTGACTCCTTTATTGATAACGTTTCGCCCACACAGTGATGTTTTTCAAGAAATAATAAAACCTAGATGATTAGGAGCAGCGTAGTGAGGCGCAGAGTCGGGTTAAGTGTCAGTATTTTCAGTCATTTTTCCAACTTTTTCCTCATTATTTCTCAACATGACGCACCCCAAGTCTTTAAATAAATTGTGATCCAAGGACACATACAGTCACCTCTGGGGACTGTGGAAACTCATCAAGAAACAGGTCCTGAGATCCAGTTAAATATACTGTCATTTTATCCTCACAGAAAAGCTGAGGTTGATGTGAAAATCTCTAAGTCGTTCTCAGGTGATGAAGGTGATGTGCTGTACTGGAACACCATAAAATTAATGAATTCAGAGACAACTCAGAAATTATCAAGAAATATCAGTTTTATCTACAGTGGTATATTACAGACCATTCTAGAAAATTACCCTGACTTTGCTCACTGTTAATAAAGCATTACATTGTGTGTGTGTGTGTGTGTGTGTTGTGTGTGTGTGTGTGTGTGTGTGTGCATTATCCAGTTCATATCTGCATAAATAATTCATTACGACTGTGACCAGATATAAACATGTAAATAGTTCATTACCACTGTAACTTGTTCAGCTATCAAAACTTTGGGGTCCAATCCCGGGACCCATTATGTACCTATGTAATGTTTTGACTACCACCCACAGGATGGGTATGGGGTGACTACCACCCACAGGATGGGTATGGGGTGACTACCACCCACAGGATGGGTATGGGGTGACTACCCCCCACAGGATGGGTATGGGGTGACTACCCCCCACAGGATGGGTACGGGGTGACTGCCACCCGCACCATGGGTATGGGGTGACTACCACCCACAGGATGGGTATGGTGTGCTTAATAAAGTTATTAAATCAAAAGAAAGCTGCAACGCCACAGGTGACAGAATTCCTGTTCGACAGTAGCGACTTGCAGAGAGGTTTATAAGAATGTTACAGGAGATAAATGGCAGAAAACACTAAGTGATATCATAGAGTCTAAATAACAAAAAAAGGCACAATACCGTGAGTGTGACTTTGTAAATGGTCCAAGTCGGACCGAAACGTCGTCGCAAACTCCTCTCTTCCATGTGCGGGTTATTTGTGTATTATAGAGCCTAGTGCGTCACCCTGGCTTTCTCCTGTAGTCTTAATCAAGAAGCCTGACAAAACGGTTAGGCGTATGGGACTCTAAATGAAGTGTTGACTGCTTACAGTTACGCTTTATGCTAATTCAGGAGATTTCAGACTCATTTGTTACTGTCAAATATTTGTTGACACTTGACGCCATGTCTGTGGCAACAGCAGACAACATTCTTAAGCCTGCGGCAAAAGCAGATAGTGTGAAGACAGCATTGTCAGAACTGTGTATGGCAGCAGCAGCAGTGTGAAGACAGCATTGTCAGAACTGTGTATGGCAGCAGCAACAGTGTGAAGACAGCATTGTCAGATCTGTGTATGGCAGCAGCAGCAGTGTGAAGACAGCATTGTCAGGTCTGTGGCGGCAGCAGCAGCAGCAGTGTGAAGACAGCATTGTCAGATCTGTGGCAGCAGCAGCAGTGTGAAGACAGCATTGTCAGATCTGTGGCAGCAGCAGCAGTGTGAAGACAGCATTGTCAGATCTGTGGCAGAAGCAGCAGTGTGAAGACAGCATTGTCAGAACTGTGTATGGCAGCAGCAGCAGTGTGAAGACAGCATTGTCAGATCTGTGGCAGCAGCAGCAATGTGAAGACAGCATTGGCAGATCTGTGGCAGCAGCAGCAGTGTGAAGACAGCATTGTCAGATCTGTGTATGGCAGCAGCAGCAGTGTGAAGACAGCATTGTCAGATCTGTGGCAGCAGCAGCAGTGTGAAGACAGCATTGTCAGATCTGTGGCAGCAGCAGCAGTGTGAAGACAGCATTGTCAGATCTGTGGCAGCAGCAGCAGTGTGAAGACAGCATTGTCAGATCTGTGGCAGCAGCAGCAGTGTGAAGACAACATTCTCAGATTATATACGACTATATCATTATAAGCATAACAGTATACAGTTCAAGACGAGGCTTAGCTGGTCCCAGAGAGCCACATATTTCATCTTGAGTACGCTCCTAAGTAGACATTATCTAACATCTTATTATAAAAGCTATCTTGCCAAATTAATTTCAACCTCATTGAGGCTTTTTTCCAAAATATTTTTTTTTCTATATTAATTTACCAACCATGTATGTACGTATATATTCTGTGCGAAAGACGCTATTGCATATTCTTTTGCAGTACAGTGAAAGGCGATTTTACATATCTTGTGACACTGTCCTACTGTAACGTGACGCTGTATACAAATAATTTCTTTTCTGCAGTATACAGATAATATAGTTTATGTACAATAAAATATTGTTAAGTACGAAAGGAAACCACTAGCATGCGGTGCATTTCGGGCAATATGACATGTACAATATGTCTTGTATCTCCATCTAACATGTTTTCCTTTCAGCATAAGTCAAAAACGTTGGGATCAGTCACAGGTACAATGGGACGCAGCAGCAGTCATGCACCGCTGGTTTGTTCAAGAGTGCGGAATTGTTTACACTGGTGAATGCGAAGTGTAGAAATCGTACGATTTTAATGAAAATCGACATTGAACTGTGGGGAGCCCAGTAATTACCTTTGGAAAGTAAGGCGACAAATGAAACCTGATTGTGTGGGAAGAGAGTAACAGACGTTGACACAGACATGTCACAGAGTTGCTGTCTGTGAAATCTTCCTATTTGAAAGCCTCTTACGTCAGTGGCACCGTGTGTTCTGTGTTAGAACTAATATTGGTGAGTGCTGGTAAGGTGATGTGTAGAGGGGGAGGAGAGGCATCGTCCTGGTGGCGGTGATGGTGATGGCTGGGGTGGTGGTGGTGCTGACGCGGGTGGTGGTGCTGAGGGATCAGGGCGGCGACCTGACGCTGCAGGAGTCCCGCCGGGTCTGAGGAGCCATCCCCTCGGGGCTCCAGCACCTCACTATCGCAGCCAGAATCAGTGGATGTGATAATGGCAGGGCTGTGTGGGTGCTGGAAGTTGTCCTCACACGGCCACTGCGATGGTTGCGGGTACAAGGTGTTGCTGCGGGGGGCTCTCAACCCGGGCGGGCAACCCTTCAAGCCAGACAAGCCGGCTCAACAGCGGGAGTTCCTGCCTCAGCCGGTCCTCATTAAGAAGGAAAAGAAAGATGAATCTAAATTTTCGCCAATCGAGACGCCCATCAGGCAGCTTCAGTCGTCTCCCTCCCAGCACCGCCGCCACTCCCACCCGTTCCACCTGACCACCGAGGCAGACAAGCCGCAGGAATCGCAGTCGCACAGCTTGCAGCGGCGGCACCCGCACGCCCTGCCGCAGTCTTCCGCTTACAACGTTCCGCTAGCAAGCGACCCGCCAGAGCTGTTGCAGCATCCGTGGGCGCAAGTGCCTGCGGCCTGTGCCAGCGGGGAGGCGAGTCACCCGTGCAGCAGATACAGTGAAGAGCGGCACGAACAGCAATGGGGCGGGTGTCGCTTGGGAGCCGCCTACCCACACCAGATGTTGCTCAGCACTATGCAGCCGCCCGAGGAACTACGAGCGCCTAGCCGGCCTCCGGTCCACCCGTCCCTCCAGCCTCTGGACGCCGTCCTTCAAGACATTCCACACATTCCCTCACTCCCCTCATCACCACGTCCAGGCCACAGACCGCCACCGTTCGAATTGAGTTCGTTCATACCACCGCTCTCCCCGAGTGTCTTCACAAAGAGCGAGGAGGGCGGCTTCTTCAGCGGGATTCTAGCTCTTGGACCTGCCTTGAACCTTCATACCCGCTACCACGCTCTCAGTCTAGCGAGGGCGTCATCCAGGTCCCATACTGACCTCAGGGAGACCACGCCCCTCTCCTCAGCCTCCACTTCCCCGAAGTCCTCCTCAGGGTCGAGGCCGAACTCCATGTATAACTCGTTCACCCTTCCGCCGCCTCCACCTCCTCCAAGAGCCAGGAGGTTCAGCGTCCGCAAACCTCAGGAGGTGGGGAGTCTTATGTAATCAACGCTGTTCTCTTTTTTTTTCTCGCACTCCAATCTCACTGTATTCTCCAGTCTCTACTCTCGTTCTTTATTGCTCTCTCTCTCTCTCTCTCTCTCTCTCTCCTCTCCTCTCTCTCTCTCTCTCTCTCTCTCTCTCTCTCTCTCTCTCTCTCTTCTCTCTCTCTCTCTCTCTCTCTCTCTTCCCCTTATCTGTCCCAGCATGTCCAGGAAACTCCACTTGCATCGCTACCTACTCCACTAATTTTCAAATTAGTTATCCAAGACCCATTGTAACTTTTAAAAAATCCCATTATAGGCTTTGTAGCATGCGTTACTAAATGTAATGATTTTTATTCCATCACAAATAAAAAAAAAATATATTCATTATAAATTTTCATTAATTTATTTTGTACTTGTGAATGTTTCTCGCTCAAGTTTGCGAAGTTCCTTCCAACCGCTGTTGTTTTCCTCGCTTTTTGGGAGCCTTGTGTTGTTTGTTGCTGCTGCTGTTGTTATTGTAGGTATTTTTTGTTCTTATTATTTCTTATCATTTCCAATAGTTAGGTTTAAGGTTTATAGATTAAATTTTCCTTTTAACTTTATTTTAAGACGAGAATTCTGCAAATTCTCAACATTTGATGTGAAAAATATTGATACTTCACAATGTTTTCAGAAAGTTTTATGTTTTTTAATATACACTAACATACATATATATATATATAGTGCCGAATAAGTAAAACTTGCTATTTTGGCTTAAAAAGCATGGCACTTCTTGCCGAATAAGGGAGACGAAAAATTGTGTATGCAATAATTTCGCAAAACTCATTCTGAACCTAACGAAAAAAATATATACGTATTTCATTGTGTTTGTTTATTAAATTATGGTAAACTTATCTAAAATATATTTAGTTAGATTAGGCTAAATTGAATTACGCTTGTTATAATAAGGTTAAGTAAGTTTTCTAAGGCTCTTTTGGTATAAAATTATTATTTTTTACATTAACATTAATGAATCTTTAAACGTATAAGAGAAAATTTTAGAAAGGATTTAATTTTAAATGATTTCTTACTAATTGCCCAATTTTATTTATACGGCACGATATATATGTTATTGTGATTGATTCTATATAGAGCAATTTCTTTTCAGAGTAACCGAAGTCAACCAGCCATCGGTCTGAAGCAGACACAGAAGGCCAGGGTAAGTACCACTTATATTTTAATGACTGAAGTACACACAGTAGTGGTGGATGAACATTGGAAAAAGCAAGGTGATGATTGTAACAAAAATTATAGGTAATATAAGATTGGAGGGAGGGAATATTGAGTAGGTGAATATGCTTAGATATTTTTGAGCGGACTTGTCAGTAGATAGGTCTGTGAAAGATGAGGTTATCCTCTCGTGACTGCAGTACACACAGTAGACCAGGGTAAGTACCAGTTATACTCTCGTGACTGAAGCACGCAAAAGACCTGGATAAGTGTCAGTCTCCCCTCTCATGTCGTTTTCTGTGTAAGTCGAAGCATCATAGAGAACGTTCTTATTCATGATACTGATGCATAACTAAGTTATTATTAATGACGAGATGATATTACAATAATAATGCGGATTATTAAGGTACAGTTTAAAAAATGTATGATTACCGTTGCCTTACTATGTAACACATGTATAAATTGCGTAGGATAACCGCCAAAAATGTCCAGGTGACTTATTTCCACTGGTGTGCTTATAGTACCTTATTATTAGCAGCCTCTTTATTAGATACAGCAAAAATTAATCAGGGTTACTAATAAAAAGAAAATCGAGTAAGTCAAATGCTTGACAGTGAACTACAGTAAGAATAGATACAGTTGGACTAAAATATAGTGAAAATCAAATACGTGAGAATAAATTACAGAATCGGCTGTAAGTTTATTCAGGTATAGGTATATATACTTGAGACATACATATAAAGTTACATAAATTATCATACATAGCAGCATATGTGTAGATTATCTAGGATAATCTAACAGTTACATGAATATTAACTGCACAAGAAATCACGTTTCTCTTTTTCTGTGACTTCACTAATTAGGTACTGTTTAGTTGTTTTTCTCTCCTGGGTTATGCTAAGACTGGTCTCGACATGGTCAGGCAGCCCCTCTCACTGTGTCATTACTATCTATAAGCCATGCATTATAATAATATAATACACGGCCTTTAACAGCAATGACATTACTGACATCATTCTTTCATTGCTGAGGTGTTTGAGACCTAACCACCTACTGTAAGTTTATTTAGGCACAAGTACACATACGTACAATTATCATACATACTGTAAATTACCTAGGATAACTCAGAACAGTCAGAGTGACTTATTTTCAGTAGGGTCCTTGTAGGGGCTATAAAATGGTGTTCGCCTCTTCTAGTGCCATATTGCTTTTCCTAACCTGAACAAAATTTGCAGTGAGACGTTCTGGACACTGTGAGCAATTTTGTCAATATGGTTGAGATTGACCTGTCCATCCTGTCCACAATAGTCATCATTTCCACTTGTAATTTCTCCAGGTTTACATGCTTTTATGAACCCAGATCTAGAATCTCCCCAACTTACACTGGGTAATTTGTAGTCTGTCTTGCCTTTTTTATTATTAGAGCAGGGTACCATTAAGCACAAGAATAATGTACATGACATTGTACGAGTCCTGTGGCTCGTTTGGTAGTGCATTTAGTTCACATACTGAGTGTCCGTGGTTCGATCCCCGGCATGGGTGGAAATGTTAGGCATGTTTCCTTGCACCTTCTTCCCCTCTTCACCTAAGAGTAAGTAGGTACCTGGGTGTTAGTCGACTGCTGTGGGTGGCATCCTGAAGGACAAGATGTAAAGAACCACAGGGGAAATAAGACACAGCCCTCGACGACTCGCTGGGTTATCCTGGGTGGCTAACCCTCCCCCGGGTTATCCTGGGTGGCTAACCCTCCCCCGGGTTATCCTGGGTGGCTAACCCTCCCCCGGGTAATCCTGGGTGGTTAACCCTCCTCCCGGGTTATCCTGGGTGGCTTACCCTCCCCCGGGTTATACTGGGTGGCTAACCTTCCCCCGGGTTAAAAATTTCGACAAAATCTTATCTTAGGAGAACTAGACTTAAGAGTGGTGTCAGCATCAGTAGGTAAGTACTGTGCCTGTATCTACAGGAACCTCAATCTTACCTATGCTTTCTCTACTACATTGTTCACTATCAGTTTTGATAACCCAGTGGCTAACGCGTCGGTCTGGAGTTTATGACTCTCTGATCGCGGGTTCTAACCCCACCCGTGGTATGGTTTGGTATACCTAAGTATTCCACATAATAATCTATTCTGGTAAATTTACAAATATATTACGTATAGTAGTATATACTTTTTGAGGCACAATGTTATATACCCCAAGAGGATATGCCTGTATATTCATTGTATATACACAGGTGTAGTTCTCAGGGTATATACACAGAGAAGTTTAATCCCTATGTTAAGTTCTAAAATATTCTTGACTGGTGGTACAAAGGTTACTTGCAGCCTTAATGACCCTCGTGTAGTCGAGAGTCATCAAACCTAATAAACCAACCAAGCATAAACCCAGGTCAGTGTGACTTGTATTTTTAAAGATAAGACTGGTTGGTTTAATAGGTTTAAAACCTGTTGGCCACAAACGTCGATTTTTTACTTTAGTTAAATACGTTGACGCAAAAATATACATGTGATTATTTTACAGTGTTTTTTACGGTTTATTAACTACATATGCTTTAACAGATTATACATTTATACAGTGACCATTAAAACCATTGTGTAAGTGTATAATCACCTGTGATAGGCATATATTAGTGTATAATTTATAATTATCTCTTATAGATAAATATATAATATTAAGTGAAGGGATTCAGGGAAACCAGTTATTTTCATATAGTCGGACTTGAGTCCTGGAAATGGGAAGTACAATGCCTGCACTTTAAAGGAGGGGTTTGGGATATTGGCAGTTTGGAGGGATATGTTGTGTGTCTTTATATGTGTATGCTTCTGGACTGTTGTATTCTGAGCACCTCTGCAAAAACAGTGATAATGTGTGAGTGTGGTGAAAGTGTTGAATGATGATGAAAGTATTTTCTTTTTGGGGATTTTCTTTCTTTTTTTTTGGGTCACCCTGCCTCGGTGGGAAACGGCCGACTTGTTGAAAAAAAAAAAAAAGATAAATATATTATCGTATAATGTACAATGTATAATCATATGCACAAACAAACCGAACATAGGAGAGAGGAGCTAACGACAACGTTTCGCTCCGACTTGGACCATTTACAAAGTCACACTGTAGTGTGAATATGTAAATGGGTTGTGTATTGTTCCAGTCGCGGTATTGTGCCTTTTTGTTATTGATAATCATATCTTATAGGCATATATTATGTATAATCTCTTATAGGCAAATTATACCAAGAATGGGTGAAATGTGGTCTTAATGACCCTCTTGTAGTCGATAACCTTTAAACTAAATTAACCAATTCTTTTCCTGTTCATCCTGATTTTCTTCTTCCTAATCCTTTTCTTATCCTTCTGTTTATATTCTAAAGTTTTTTCCATGTTTCTTCTTTTTCTTTTTTTCTGTCTACTGCTTTTCCTCCACTTCTTATCCTACCTTACAATCTTATCCTTTTATTGTTTCCTCCCTTTTTTTTTTTACTTCCTCCTTTTCTTTTTCCTCTTCATCATTTTCTTCTAATTATTCTTTTCTCCTTCCTTCTTGACTTCTGCTTCGTTCTCATCCTTTTCTTTTCGTCCATTTCTTCTGCTTCCTCATTCTTCATCCACGACTACTACTTCCTCATTATCCTTCTCGTATCGGAAATTATAGGTGAGAGAGAGAGAGATGGGGGAGAGGTCCCATTAAGATGGTGGCAGGTCCCAGACCGCTTCAGAGGTCATCAGTATTACTAATAGCATCAACTAGTGTCGAATTCTATACATCTTGGGAGGCACCGTCTCATCTCCGTGGTCTTAATGGCACTTCAGAGTGCCACATCCTTAAGGGCCACACGCCATGCCTGCTTTTAACAAGCTATCATTATTATTTTTGTTATTATTACTAATAATATATTGTTATTATTACTCCTATTATTTTTATTATTATTATTATTATTATTATTATTATTATTATTGCATTAACTGAGAAGCCTTAAGTGTTTATAGTTCTTTGTCCAATACCAGTTATCCTACTTTACAATCTAGCACCTGATTACGTGTGTGTTTGGTAGTGGTGTTCAATGATAGGCTTCGGAGGCTCCTTACTTTATTTGGGTTCGTGGTACACAGGCAGTATGTTTAAGTGCCCAGGCCCGGAGGGCCATGCCCAGGAGAGAGTGACGAAGTAGACCTTGTTTACTGAGTTAAGTCGGCCTCCCGAGTGAGGGAAGGGTAGAGTTGTGCGTGCTGAGCATAGGGGTATGCCACTAGGTGTCAGTACCACAGTGCCGCGAAATATGAACCCAGCTGGGCATACACTAGCATCTCTTATCATACCTTGCAATCTAACACTTGTTATCATACCTTGCAATCTAACACTTATTATCCTACCTTGCAGTCTAACACCTGTTATCCTACCTTACACTCTAACACTACTTTAGGAACTTTCTGTCAGACTCAGACTGCCCGTCTAGTGGTATAATAGGTGTCTCTTATTGTATATCTTCCTCCTCGCTCATCCCCCACAGGGGCTGTGGCTCGACCCCGGCAACAACAAATGGGTAAGTAAAAGACCTCTCCCCCCCCCACTCCTGCAAACATACGTACCGTTTGTTCCCACTGTGTAACTATCGTATAGAATAGTGTAGCAACACACTGCTGGTGTTCCCACTGTGAAACATATACAATAGTGTAGCAACACACTGCTGTGTTTCCACTGTGTAACTATCATATAGAATAGTGTAGCAATACACTGTGGGTATTCTCACTCTGTAACTATCATATAGAATAGTGTAGCAACACACTGCTGGTGTTTCCACTGTGTAACTATCATATAGAATAGTGTAACAACACACTGCTGGTGTTCCCACTGTGTAGCTATCATGTATATATATATATATATATATATATATATATATATATATATATATATATATATATTATATATATATATATATATATATATTATATGTCGTGCCGAATAGGCTGAACTTGCGATCTTTGCTTAAATAGCAACGCTCATCTTGCCATATAGGACAAGCGAAAATTTGTGTATGCAATAATTTCGCCAAAATCATTCTAAACATAACGAAAAAAATATATTTTACTGTGTTTGTTTAGTATTAAATTATTGTAAACAAATCTAAAATATATTTAGTTGTGTTAGGCTAAAATAAATTGTTCTTGTTATAATAAGGTTAGGTAAGTTTTCTAAGATTCTTTTGGAGCAAAAGTAAAAATTTTTACATTAACATTCATGAAAAAAAAAATATATCTTTAAGCGTATAAGAGAAAATTTTAGAAAGGACTTAATTTTAAATGAGTTCTTGCTAATTGACCAGTTTTACATATTCGGCACGACCTATATATATATATATATATATATATATATATATATATATATATATATATATATATATGTACAGTGGATCCTCAAAAATCGAACTTAATCCGTTCCAGGATCTAGTTCTAAATTCGAAAAGTCTGAAATTCGAAGCAATATTTCCCATAAGAAATAATGGAAATACAATTAATCCGTTCCAGAAACCCAAAAATATTCACAAAAAAAATACATTTTATAGAGATTAATTACAGTTTTCATACACACAACAAATGCTATAGTCTTTAATTATGTATAGTAATATAAAATAACATTTTTACTTACCTTTATTGAAGATTGGTGATGGCATCTGGAAGATAGGGAGGAGGAGAGAGGGAGTTGGGGTTAGTGTTTGGAAGGAGAATCCCCTCCATGAGGACTTCCAGTATTAAAGCCCTCTCTGGGGTTGCTTCCCTTCTCTGTATTTTAATGCCACTAGGACCAGCTTGAGTCATTGTATCTCAGTCTCACAAAATAACTGTCTACAGTCCTCTGTTTCTGTCTCACAAAATAACTGTCCACAATCGTCTGTTTGTCTCACAAAATAACTCCACAGTCGTCTGTTTGTGTCTCACAAAATAACTCCACAGTCGTCTGTTTCTGTCTCACAAAATAACTCCACAGTCGTCTGTTTCTGTCTCACAAAATAACTGTCCACAATCGTCTGTTTGTCTCACAAAATAACTCCACAGTCGTCTGTTTCTGTCTCACAAAATAACTGTCTACAGTCCTCTGTTTCTGTCTCACAAAATAACTGTCCACAATCGTCTGTTTGTCTCACAAAATAACTCCACAGTCGTCTGTTTCTGTCTCACAAAATAACTGTCCACAATCGTCTGTTTGTCTCACAAAATAACTCCACAGTGTCTGTTTCTGTCTCACAAAATAACTGTCCACAATCGTCTGTTTGTCTCACAAAATAACTCCACAGTCGTCTGTTTCTGTCTCACAAAATAACTGTCCACAATCGTCTGTTTGTCTCACAAAATAACTCCACAGTCGTCTGTTTCTGTCTCACAAAATAACTGTCCACAGTCCTCTGTACATCCTGGCAAGCTCAACAAGTCTCACTCCAATCTCATACTTTTGTATTATTTCCTTCTTTGCATCTATAGTGTTTCTCACTTTCTTTATCACAGGGGTACCACTAGCAAGTTTCTTTGGGCCCATGGCAGCTTATTTCACAGCCCCACAAGCACTAAACACAATTAAATAATCGTAAAATATGTGAATGAGATCACAGGTTAGTGTTCACTCAAGCATAAACAAAGCTAGACTGCTCACGGCGCCTGCACGGGGACGCGGACAGAGCGGGCCAGCGGACAGGTCCCGTACCCGGTGGTCCGAAAATAGGGGCGCGTTCAATAATAGGGACACAGTTTGTCCGAAAAAATGGTCTTATTTTCGAAACGTTCGATATGTGATACGTTCGATTTTTGAGGTTCCACTGTATGTATATATATATTATATATATATATATATATATATTATATATATATATATATATATATATATATATATATATTATATATAGAATAGTGTAGCAACACACTGCTGTGGTTCCACTGTGTAACTATCATATAGAATAGTGTAGCAACACACTGCTGGTGTTTCCACTGTGTAACTCATATAGAACAGTGTAGCAACACACTGCTGGTGTTCCCACTGTGTAACTATCTTATAGAATAACGTAGCAACACACGGTGGGTGTTCCACTCTGTAACTTATATAGAATAGAGTAGCAACACTACTAGTGTTCCCACTGTGTAACTATCACACATAATAGTGTAGCAACACACTACTGGTGTTCCCACTGTGTAACTATCACACAATAGTGTAGCAACACACTGCTGGTGTTCCCACTGTGTAACTCACACATTATAGTGTAGCAACACACTGCTGGTGTTCCCACTGTGTAACTATCACACATAATAGTGTAGCAACACACTGCTGGTGTTCCCACTGTGTAACTATCACACATAATAGTGTAGCAACACTGCTGGTGTTCCCACTGTGTAACTATCTTATAGAATAGCGTAGCAACACACTGTGGGTGTTCCACTCTGTAACTATTATATAGAATAGAGTAGCAACACTACTATTGTTCCCACTCTGTAACTATCACACATAATAGTGTAGCAACACACTGCTGGTGTTCCCACTCTGTAACTATGACACATAATAGTGTAGCACACACTGCTGGTTTTCCCACTATGTAACTATCACACATAATAGTGTAGCAACACACTGCTGGTGTTCCCACTGTATAACTATCACACATAATAGTGTAGCAACACACTGGTGGTGTTCCCACTGTGTAACTATGACACACAATAGTGTAGCAACACACTGCTGGTGTTCCCACTGTATAACTATCACACATAATAGTGTAGCAACACACTGCTGGTGTTCCCACTGTATAACTATCACACATAATAGTGTAGCAACACACTGGTGGTGTTCCCACTGTGTAACTATGACACATAATAGTGTAGCAACACATTGCTGGTGTTCCCACTCTGTAACTATGACACATAATAGTGTAGCAACACACTGCTGGTGTTCCCACTGTATAACTATCACACATAATAGTGTAGCAACACACTGCTGGTGTTCCCACTCTGTAACTATCACACATAATAGTGTAGCAACACACTGGTGGTGTTCCCACTGTGTAACTATGACACATAATAATGTAGCAACACACTGCTGGTGTTCCCACTGTTTAACTATCACTATCACACATAATAGTGTAGCAACACACTTTGCTCTATTTTGGTATATGAATTATTTTCCTGTCCCCTCATTCTTCCTCTCCCCTCCCTCAATTTCTCTACATCCCCTTCGTCACTCTTGCTGTTCTCCTTCTCACCCTCCTATCCTCTCTCTCTTCCTATCCCCTCCCTCACTTCCTGTTCCCCTCCGTCACTCTACCTATCCCCTCCCTCACTCTTCATATCCCCTCCCTCACTCTTCTTATCCCCTCCCTCACTTTTCCTATCCCCTCCCTCACTTCCTATTCCCCTCCCTCACTCTTCCTATCTCCTCCCTCACTCTTCCTATCTCCTCCCTCACTCTTCCTATCCCCTCCCTCACTCCCTATTCCCCTCCCTCACTCTTCCTATCCCCTCCCTCACTCTCTATTCCCCTCCCTCACTCTCTATTCCCCTCCCTCACTCTACCTATCCCTCCCTCACTCTTCCTATCCCGTCTCTCACTCTTCCTATCACCTCCTCACTCTTCCTGCCCCTCCATCACTTCCTACCCCCCTCCCCCCTCCATCACTTCCTACCCCCTCCCCCCTCCATCAACACGTCTAGACACTCTGGCGTCGTTTAAAAAAAAGGAACAGGAAAAAAGTTTCGAAAATGGTTGTAGGAGAGGAGCCTGGCACCCGTGCCACCTAGCATGGTCTTGGCGGCACCTAGCATGGTCTTGGCGGTACCTAGCATGGTCTTGGCGGCGCCTAGCTTGGTCTTGGCGGCACCTAGCATGGTCTTAACGGCACCTAGAAGCTTCTTGGCACCGACGACAATCTTACTGGCACCTAACAGGCTTTCTGGCACCTACAACAGTCTTACTGGCACCCAGGGGCAATCTTACTGGCGCACAGGACAGTCATACTGGCACTCAAGACAGTTTTACTGGCTCCTAGCAGTGTTACTAGCACCCAGGACAATGTTACTGGCACCTAGCTGACTTACTGGCACCCAGGACAATCTTACTGGCACCTAGCTGTCTTACTGGCATCCAGGACAGTGTTACTGGCACCTAGAACATTCCTACTGGCACCTAGCAGTGTTACAGGCACCCACGACAATCTTACTTGCACCTAGCAGTGTTACTGACAATCAGGACAATCTTACTGGCACCCTGGACAGTCTTACTGACACCCAGGACAATCTTACTGGCACCCAGGACAGTGTTACTGGCACCTAACAGTCTTTCTGGCACCTATAACAGTCTTACTGGTACCTAAGACACACTGGCACCCAGGACACTCTTGGTGGCACATCCTTCAGGTAATTAATCAGAACTAAATAGCACACGATATTTGGAGTTTGTTTTGCTAGGCTGGACTGCGTGCAGCTAGCACCAGCAGCCATCAACAACGAGGCTTGGTCTGGGACCGGGCCGCGGGGGCAGTGACCTCCGGAAACGACTTCAGGGAACACTACCATTACCTAAACTCTTCTCAAGTCCTATATAACACCTGCCTAGGCCTACTGTATATGTGAATAAATTATTTAGAAAACCGACAAGTTGATAAATGAGACACTTATGAAACATTTAGGCAGAAAAGTGGTATACAATACCGACAGGTTGGTAGGTAAGACACATAGGCAACATTTAGGCAGCTTTATTCCGAAACGTTTCGCCTACACAGTAGGCTTCTTCAGTTGAGTACGGGAAGTAGGCAGGAGCAGTAGATATGTGAAGACGATGTAATCAGTCCATCACCCTTGAAGTCGTAGATGTGAGGTTGTCAGTCCCTCAGCCTGGAGAAGTTCTGTTCCAAAGTCTGGAACTAACTAGTTAGTTCCAGACTTTGGAACAGAATTTCTCCAGGCTGTGGGACTGATTACCTTAAACTCCTCTTTATCGTCCACCTTTTTCCGCATTGGACTGAAGAAGCCACTGGCTGGCGAAACGTTTCCAGAATAAAGATACCCAAATGTTTCACAAGTGTCTCATACATCAACTTACTGTATACTCTTTGTATTGGATTGTTAAAACGTACGTGTTTCACGTACATATAGGACGTAACACAGTTGAGTTACTTGGCTGTTTTAACTTTTAAGGTTTAAATATTAAGATATTAGAAGGATCCCAATGGAAATAAGTCAATTTGATTTTTTTGGGGTTATCATAGGTAATTTACGCTATGTATGATAATTGGACTTATGTGTACCTGTTCCTTAATAAAGTTGCTATGGCAGAGCGGAACAAGGTAGAAAGGGGTGGAATAGACGAGACAGGGTGGAGCAGGGTAGGGCAGAGTGAGGCTGGGCACGCTCAGGTGGTGAGAGGCAGGGTAGGGAAGGGCAGAGGAAGAGGACGGGGCGGGGCGGTGTGAGAGATTTCTCTGCTTCGATAATTTGCAGCAGACGACAAGGTAGGAGACGCAGACAGTTATACCTGGGTGGGAGGGGGTGGGGGAGTGGCTGGTTGGGGGAAGGGAAGCTGTATTTTACACTGAATTTTTATACACTTTTATAATTACAGTGGGAACGTAAGGTAGCTATGTTTCCTTAGCATATTCCATCACATAGGAAAGGTAGCATGTAATAGGTAAAGTGATGGATAACGAGAGGGAGAGAGGAGGCTAGAGGGCACGCCGTCCTGATTTACACTACCTTCTACATAAGGATAGGCGCCAGCCTCCTTCCCAATACGGGTAGCAGCTTCACTGTGCTCATTATTGTGCACCAGAAAGGTTTATAGTCAGTAAAACTAGCCACATTGGCAGTGTGAGGCTACTCTGTTCTGTACTCATCTACCCCGTTAATACTCATCAGTTTGTGGATGAGTAAGACGTGTCATGGTTGAGGGACTGATCACCTCAAACTACTTCATGTCTTCCACTGTCTCCAAAACACTAATCAAAGCTGAGGGACTGATAATCTCAAAGTACTTCGTGTCTTCCTCTATTCCCAACATATTAATCAAGGCCGAGGGACTGATCACCTCCGACTTCTTCGTCTTCCACAGTCTCCAGTAATTATTCTTTGTATTTGTCTCTGGTGGGTGAAACGTCTCTACAGATAAGATACCCAAGTGTTGCACATGACTCATGTATCTGCTTGTCGATATGGTAGATCATTAATATCACCAGTTTCTGTTTGTGGGGGTCGAGTCTCGGCTGCTGACACAACATTACAAGTTTTTGACCTCTTGAACCTTCTCATACCTACCCCTGAAACTGTGTATGGACTCTTCTTCATCCAACTCAGGCGTCTACCACCTTGGTCCTTGAGACTAATATTACTATTTTCCACCATCTGTCTGTCTCTGTGTTATTAGCTTCCACCTGTGTCACCTTCTCCGTAATTCTGCCTTGTTCAGTCAGTTCAATCAGTCCCTCAGCCTGGGGAAGAGTTCAGGCTGAGGGACTGACCATCTCAAATACTAGTACTCCAACTTGATGGACTGATTACATCATCTTCATTTCACTTCTGCATCTGTTGCCTCTGTATTTAACAGAAAAAAAAAAAAAGCCTACTGTGTAGTAGGCGAAAGTTTCAACAATGAAGATACCCAGCTGTTGCACATGTGTCTTAATCATCATCTTGTCGGTATTTTATACCATTTTTAACATACCTGTTTTTGTACCCGACTTGTCAACTTAGCAGAGGAGGCAGCAGAACTTCTACTGTAGAAGGCGGTGAGGGATGGCAGTGTGGGTGGAAGAAGGCGGCGAGAAGACATTCTTTGAAGCTGCGTTATTATTTTAATAAGAGAGATTGACGGGGATTATGGGGGCTTCACCCCCCCCCTGCTGCTCCCTGCCCTTGTTACTAGAATTTATCAGAATAACACTGAGGTCACAGTTGTAAACTTATACCAAATGTGAGGTATGGTATATATTAAGAGTGAATGAATAAGACACATGTGCAACACCTGTGTAGCTTTATTGATGAATAAGACACATGTGGACACCTGTGTAGCTTTATTGATGAATAAGACACAGGTACAACACCTGTGTAGCTAGCTTTTTTGATAAGACACATGTGCAACACCTGTGTAGCTAGCTTTTTTGATAAGACACATGAGCAACACCTAGGTATCTTTATTGATGACTGAGACACATGAACAACACCTAGGTATCTTTATTGATGACTTGAGACACATGAACAACACCTAGGTATCTTTATTGATGATTGAGACACTGACAACACTAGAGTATCTTTATTGATGATTAAGACACATGAACAACACCTAGGTATCTTTATTGATGATTGAGACACATGAACAACACCTAGGTATCTTTATTGATGACTGAGACACATGAACAACACCTAGGTATCTTTATTGATGATTGAGACACATGAGCAACACCTAGGTATCTTTATTGATAAATTAGATACATGAGCAACACCTAGGTATCTTTATTGATAAATTAGATACATGAGCAACACCTAGGTATCTTTATTGATAAATTAGATACATGAGCAACACCTAGGTATCTTCATTGATGAATAAGACACATGAGCAACACCTAGGTATCTTTATTGATAAATTAGATACATGAGCAACACCTAGGTATCTTTATTGATGAATAAGACACATGAGCAACACCTAGGTATCTTCATTGATGAATAAGACACATGAGCAACACCTAGGTATCTTTATTGATAAATTAGATACATGAGCAACACCTAGGTATCTTTATTGATAAATTAGATACATGAGCAACACCTAGGTATCTTTATTGATGAATAAGAATTATTATCATGTGACAGCTAAACTTATTAAGCAACAGGTAAACGCGAGGTTAATCATGTTTGATAAGAGGAAGGGGAGAGTAACTCTAGTACCGTGTATCAAAAGCCTTAATTAGCATATAGGCTGCGTCACTGAAGGATCAGTCAGGGTTGAGTACTCACTAATCACTTCCTGCTCCATCTGAGGCTAATTACCCTCGTTAACGAGGCTTTTAAGATGCGGTTAATGAGCGATAAACGTATAAACGAGTGGGTAAATCACCGTGTTTAACCAGTAGTTTAAGAAGGACAGTCTTCAAGAGGAAGATTGTAATGTTAATCAATAGGAAGATTGTAATGTTAATCAAGAGGATGATTGTAATGTTAATCAATAGGAAGATTGTGATGTTAATCAAGAGGATGATTGTAATGTTAATCAATAGAAAATTGTGATGTAATCGAGGATGATTGTAATGTTAATCAATAGGAAGATTGTGATGTTAATCAAGAGGATGATTGTAATGTTAATCAATAGGAAGATTGTGATGTTAATCAAGAGGATGATTGTAATGTTAATCAATAGGAAGATTGTAATGTTAATCAAGAGGATGATTGTACTGTGTATGCAGTAATTTCACAAAAATCATTCTGAACCTAACGAAAAAAATTATTTCATTGTGTTTGTTTATTATTAAATTATTGTAAACTTATCTAAAATATATTTAGTTGGATTAGGTTCAATTAAATTGCGCTTGTTATAATAAGGTCAGGTAAGTTTTCTAAGGTTCTTTTGGTACACAATTATTAATTTTTATATTAACATAAATGAAAATAATATATATTTAAACGTATAAGAGAAAATTTTAGAAAGGGCTTAATTTTAAATGAGTTCTTGCTAATTAACCAATTTTACCTATTCGGCACAACATATATATATATATATATATATATTATATAATATATATATATATATATATATATAATATATATATATATATAATATATATTATATATATAATATTATATATATATATTATATATTATATATATACTATATATATATATATATATATATATGTCGTGTCCGAATAGGCAGAACTTGCGAATCTTGGCTTAAATAGCAACGTTCATCTTGCATATAGGACAAGTGAAAACTTGTGTAATGCAATAATTTCGCCAAAATCATTCTGAACCTAACGAAAAAAAATATATTTCATGTGTTTGTTTAGTATTAAATTATTGTAACAAATCTAAAATATATTTACTTGGGTTAGGCTAAAATAAATTGCTCTTGTTATAATAAGTTAGGTAAGTTTTCTAAGATTGTTTTGGTGCAATTAAAAATTTTTACATTAACATTAATGAAATAAATATATCTTTAAACATATAAGAGAAAATTTGAGAAAGGACTTAATTTTAAATTGAGTTCTTGCTAATTGACCAGTTTTACATATTCGGCACGACATATATATATATATATATTTATATAATATATTTTATATATATATATATATTATATATATAATATATATATATATTATATGATTGTATCATATATTAGTATATATATATATTATTATATTTATTATATATATATATATATAATATATATATATATATTATATATATATATATATATATTATAATATATATATATATATATATATATTATATATGTATATTATTATTATTATTATTATTACTGCAGATTTTGGGCTTGTTCATGATCATTAAGTTCAACCAATTTTGAAATTTATTGATTAGTAAACATGTACTTGTATAATCTTGATTAATTTTCATTACTCTGGAAAACAAATATAATCTGATTGAGATTATATATATTTGAAAAAAATATATAGCACTGAGCTATTTTTTTTATTAGTTTTTGTTCATTAGTAGTGATGACTTTGTGGTTTTTTTCTTTTCAGGTGAGTATTGTATGAGGTGAAGTATGATATACACCATACACCAGTGGTGAGTATTGTATGAGGTGAAGTATGATATACACCATACACCAGTGGTGAGTATTGTATGAGGTGAAGTATGATATACACCATACACCAGTGGTGAGTATTGTATGAGGTGAAGTATGATATACACCATACACCAGTGGTGAGTATTGTAGGGAAGATACACCATAACCGTGGTGAGATGTGAGGTGAAGTATGATATACACCATACACCAGTGGTGAGTATTGTATGAGGTGAAGTATGATATACAGCATACACCAGTTCTCAAGTATTGATCGTTAAGTATAATTTAAAGTATTACCTAACATTATTTGAATTATGGTCTTGGGAGTGTATGAATATGCACTTCCATAGAAATAATTCGTATTAGTGTTGTGTTTATGTACAGGAGAGAGAGAGATTCAGTAAGCTGAGAAAGATAGCTCTCAGCCTGAGCCTGTAAAAAGACGTGTGGTCAAGGGGAAAGTATGATAGAGGAGGATGAAGAAAAAGGGATTAAGCAGGCGTGGGAAAAGAGAAAATGGGAAGTGGGACGAGGAGGTAGAATAGAGAGCGTAACCCACACGGGTTTAGCACAACCAAGTAAAGTTTTAGTCGATATTGAGGGAAGCGTTGAGTGCGTTCCTCTGTAAGCTGTATTAAAAGAGGCGTTGCTGCCTGTTGAATGGATTGATGTTTGTGCGAGAGAGAGAGAGAAATAAGGTATGCTTGACTGGTGGTTAACAGCCTTAATGACCCTGGTAGTCAGTTAACCAACCTCACCACTAGATAAAAATGCTTTAATTCCTGATACAGAGGTTAAAATAAATACGTGGTGATATATACCCCTTAATGTATATACACTGCCGCTCTCATGTATCATGAGAGGTTTCCTGGTTTGTAGGTTGGAAACCTATCTGCTACACGAGGGTCATTACGGCTGCATGCCTCTTCTTCATCAGACAAAAAATGCTTTAATACGTAAAATAAGAATTAAAGTAGGCTCTTAGCGTATATACATTGAGTAATGCACCTCGTGGGTTATATACCTATCAGTATATATACCGATTGTCACTGAAGTGCTGACAGAATTCTAGCCCAAATAAAGATAAGGACATGCTAACAAGCGGCTGAGGACCACCACCACCACCACCACCACCACTACTACTACTACTACTACTACTACTACTACTACTACCACTGCTACCACATTACCTCTACCAGTACTTCTCCACTTCCTTCTTCTTATCTTGGTCCCGTCCCTGTTCTCCTCTCCTATATATACTGGTTCTCTCACCTTCGTGTGTTAGTGTGACTAGTTAATGGTCCAAGTCGGACCTAAACTTAGTCATAAGCGTCTTTCTCTTATGTACTTCACTCTGAAAGAGGGATGGAGATAGTGTGTGGCAGTTTTTGAATTCTTATCTGCACGACTCTGGCAAAACAGTGATGGGGTGAGTGATGGTGAAAGTGTTTCTTCTTTTTCGGGTCACCCTGCCTCGGTGGGAGACGGCCATTATATTAAAAAAAAAAGGTGATTCTTGAGTTGTGGTTGATCCCACAGGTGATTCTTGCATCTGAGCCAGGAATTGCCTGGGCGGGAAGATCACGAGGCTACATTAACACCTATCAAAACCACGCATTTTCGAGTTCTTGCAGTTCTTGTGTCAGTGTTATTTGTCAGTGTTAGTCACTTGCGTCACTGTTAGTCACTTGTGTCAGTGGTAGTCATATATCAGTGTTAGTCACTTGTCAGTGACAGTCACTTGTGTCAGTCACATAGTGTTAGTCACTTGTGTCATTGGTAGTCACCTGTGTCAGTGTTAGTCACTTGTGTCAGTGTTAGTCACTTGTGTCAGTGTTAGTCACTTGTGTCATTGATAGTCACTTGTGTCAGTGTTAGTCACTTGTGTCAGTGTTAATCACTTGTGTCATTGGTAGTCACCTGTGTCAGTGTTAGTCACTTGTGTCAGTGTTAGTCACTGTGGCTATGTTAGCCCGCTTGCGTCATGTTAAGCACTTGTGTCAGTGTTACTCATATGTCAGTGTTGGTCACTTGTGTGCATGTTAGTCGAATCTTTTGCAGTACTTGCAAAGTCAGTGTTGTCATGTGTCAGTGTAGTGTGAAACGTTGTTCTTCTTTGTCGGGTCACCCTGCCTGTCGGTGGTGAGTACGGCCATTATATTAAAAAGGTATCTTGAGTTGTGTCTGAGTCCACAGGTGTATTCTGTATCTGAGCAGGACATTGTCCTGTGTCGGTAGGTAAGATCACAGGCTACATGTACACCTTTCAAACACGCATTTTCGAGTTTCTTGTGCATGTTCACTTGTGTCAGTGTTATTTGTCAGTGTTAGTCACTTGCGTCATCTGTTAGTCACTTGTGTCAGTTGGTAGTCATATATCAGTGTTAGTCACTTGTGACAGTCACTTGTGTCAGTCACATAGTGTTAGTCACTTGTGTCATTGGTAGTCACCTGTGTCAGTGTTAGTCACTTGTGTCAGTGTTAGTCACTTGTGTCAGTGTTAGTCACTTGTCAGTGTTAGTCACTTGTGTCAGTGTTAGTCACTTGTGTCATTGATAGTCACTTGTGTCAGTGTTAGTCACCTGTGTCAGTGTTAGTCACTTGTGTCATTGGTAGTCACCTGTGTCAGTGTTAGTCACTTGTGTCAGTGTTAGTCACTTGTGTCAGTGTTAGTCACCTGTGGCAGTGTTAGTCGCTTGCGTCAGTGTTAGTCACTTGTGTCAGTGTTAGTCACTTATGTCAGTGTTAGTCACTTGTGTCATTGGTAGTCACTTGTGTCAGTGTTAGTCACCTGTGTCAGTGTCAGGAATTTTTTATATTTCAAGGAAATTGAGCGAGTTAAGTGACATTTAAGTGACTGTTGACAGTTATCAAGTGATCATATGTTCAAAACATTCGTTGAATGCTGAGGTGAAAGTTTTTGTCGCCGCCTTTTGACGTCGCTACTGACGTCTCTCTTGACATTGTTACTAACATCGCTGCTGACGTCGCTACTAACATCGTTGCTGACGTCTCTACTAACATCGTTGCTGACGTCTCTACTAACATCGTTGCTGACGTCTCTACTAACATCGCTGCTGACGTCTCCATTAACATCGCTGCTGACGTCACTGCTAACATCGCTGCTGACGTCACTGCTAACATCGCTGCTGACGTCACTGCTTGGGAGTGAAGGTAAGAAAGTGTTCCTTGTGTCTTGAGCGTGAACCAGCATATCCTGCTAAATCAAAATCAACATTACTTTGAAGACCAAACGTGACATGTTCAACACCTGTTAGTCTGTATTGTTTAGACGTTTCGCCAACACAGGTGTTACACATCATACCTAAACAAAGTAAACTAAACAAGTCTTACCCTTTAGACAAAAACTATGGCATTTATTCCGCCTCTCAGGAATATTGCACAACCCCAATCCTGTTATCTGAGGTTATCCCATGTCACATGTTCACTCCCGCCTTCTGTTATCTGAGGTCTATCCTACAAACTTGATTCTTCCACTAATATGCACAACCCCCTCCTGTTATCTGAGGTTATCCCATGCTGTTCCTACCCCCTCCTGTTATCTGAGGTTATCCCATGCTGTTCCTACCCCCTCCTGTTATCTGAGGTTATCCCATGCTGTTCCTACCCCCCTCCTGTTTCTGGGGTTACCCCATGCTGTTCCTCCCCCCCCTGTTTTGAGGTTATCCCATTTGTTCCTCCCCCCCTCCTGTTATCTGGGGTTTTCCCCCATGCTGTTCCCCCCTCTGTTATCTGATTATCCCATGCTGTTCCTACCCCCCCCTGTTATCTGGGGTTTATCCAAGCTGTTCCTCCCCCTCCTGTTACTGGGGTTACCCCTGCTTTTCCCTACCCCCCTCCTTTTATCTGAGGTTATCCCATGCTGTTCCTACCCCCTCCTGTTATCTGAGGTTATCCCATGCTGTTCCTACCCCCCTCCTGTTATCTGAGGTTATCCCATGCTGTTCCTACCCCCTCCTGTTATCTGAGGTTATCCCATGCTGTTCCACCCCCCTCCTGTTTTTGAGGTTAACCCATTTTTTTGTTCCTACCCCCTCCTGTTATTGAGGTTACCCCATGCTGTTCCTACCCCCCTCCGTTATCTAGGTTATCCCATGCTTTTCCCTACCCCCTCCCTTTTATTGATTTTACCATCTGTTCCTCCCCCCTCCTGTTATCTGAGGTTTCCCATGCGTTCCTCCCCCTTTTCCTGTTATCTGGGTTTAAACCCATGCTTTTCCTACCCCCTCCTGTTATCTGAGGTTATCCCATGCTGTTCCTACCCCCCTCCTGTTATCTGAGGTTATCCCATGCTGTTCCTACCCCCCTCCTGTTATCTGAGGTTAACCCATGCTGTTTACCCCCCCCTTTATCTGGGGTTATCCCATGTGTTTACCCCCCCCCTGTTATCTGAGGTTATCCCTGCTGTTCCTCCCCCCCTCTTGTTATCTGGGTTTTCCCCCAAGCTTTTCCCTACCGCCTCCTGTTATCTGGGGTTATCCCATGCTGTTCCTCCCCCCCCTACTGTTATTTGGGTTACCCCATGCTGTTCCCACCCCCCCCTGTTTTTGAGGTTTTCCATGCTTTTCCTCCCCTATGTTTCTGGGGTTATCCTATGCTTTTCCTACCCCCTCCTGTTATTTGAGGTTATCCCATGCTGTTCCTACCCCCTCCTGTTATTGAGGTTATCCCATGCTTTTTCCTACCCCCCTCCTGTTATCTGGGGTTATCCCATGCTTTTTCCTCCCCCCTCCTGTTACTAAAGGTTATCCCTGCTTTTCCACCCCCTCCGTTTCTGAGGTTACCCCATGCTGTTCCTACCCCCTATGTTATTTAGGTTATCCCATGCTGTTCCTACCCCCCCCTTTTATCTGGGTTACCCATCTTTTCCTCCCCCTCCTGTTACTGAGGTTATCCCAGCTGTTCCTACCCCCGCCCTTTTTTGAGGTTACCCCATGCTGTTCCTACCCCCCCCTGTTATCTGAGGTTATCCCATGCTGTTCCTACCCCCCTCCTGTTATCTGAGGTTATCCCATGCTGTTCCTACCCCCTCCTGTTATCTGAGGAAATCCCTGCGTTCCTACCCCCTCCTGTTATCCGGGGTTTTCCCCTGCTGTTCCCCCCCCCTCCTGTTATTGATTATCCCATGCTGTTCCTCCCCCCCTCCTGTTTCTGGGGTTACCCCATGCTTTTCCCTACCCCCTCCTGTTTTCTGAGGTTATCCCCATGCTGATTCCCCCCCTCCGTTATCTGAGGTTATCCCAGGGGCTGTTCCTACCCCCCCCCTGTTATCTGGGGTTACCCCATGCTGTTCCTACCCCCTCCTGTTTTTGAGGTTTCCCATGCTTTTCCCTACCCCCCTCCTTTATCTGAGGTTCCCATGCTGTTCCTACCCCCCCGTTATCTGGGGTTACCAAGCTGTTCTTACCCCCTCTGTTATTGGGGTTACCCCTGCTGTTCCTATCCCCCTCCTGTTATCTGGGGTTTAAATCACAGCTGTTCCTACCCCCTATTTATCTGGGTTATCCCATCTTTTCCTCCCCCCCTCCTGTTATCTAGGTTACCCCATGCTTTTTCCTACCCCCCCCTGTTATCTGAGGTTATCCCATGCTGTTCCTACCCCCCCCCTGTTATCTGAGGTTATCCCATGCTGTTCCTACCCCCTCCTGTTATCTGAGGTTATCCCATGCTGTTCCTCCCCCCCCTCATGTTTTGAGGTTATCCCAGCTGTTCCTACCCCCTTCTGTTGTCTAGGTTATCCCTTTGTTTTACTACCCCCTCCTGACTGGGGTTATCCATTTTTTTCCTACCCCCTCCTGTTATCTGGGGTTACCCCTGCTGTACTACCCCCTCCTGTTATTGAGGTTATCCCATGGTTCCACCCCCTCCTGTTACTGGGTTATCCATGCTGTTCCTACCCCCCTCCTTTTTATCTGAGGTTATCCCAGTTTTCCTACCCCCCCCTGTTATCTAGGTTACCCCATGCTGTTCCTACCCCTCCTTTTCTGAGTTACCCCTGCGTTCCTCCCCCCCTCCTGTTATCTGGGGGTTATTTCCATGCTGTTCCTCCCTCCTTTATTTGGGGTTTCCCCAGCTGTTCCTACCCCCCTCCTGTTATCTGGGTTATCCCATGCTGTTCTACCCCCCCTGTTATCTGAGGTTACCCATCTGCTCCTCCCCCCCTCCTGTTACTCAGGTTACCCCATGTTTTCCCTACCCCCCCCTCCTGTTTTTGAGGTTATCCCATGCTTTCCCTCCCCCCTCCTGTTATTGGGGTTTCCTACTTTTCCTACCCCCTCCTGTTATCTGGGGTTATCCCATGCTGTTCCTACCACCCCCCTGTTACTGAGGTTATCCATCTTTTTCCTCCCCCTCCTGTTATCTGAGGTTACCCCATGCTTTTTTCCTACCCCCCGTGTTATTGAGGTTACCCCATGCTGTTCCTACCCCCTCCTGTTATCTAGGTTATCCTTGCTTTTCCCTACCCCCCCCCCTGTTATCAAAGGGTTATCCCATGCTGTTCCTACCCCTCTCCTGTTTTTGAGGTTATCCCATGCTGCTCCTACCCCCCTCCTGTTATCTGAGGTTATCCCATGCTTTTCCTACCCCCCTGTTTCTGAGGTTACCATGCTTTTCCTACCCCCTCCTTTATCGAGGTTACCCCCATGGCCCTACCCCCCCCTGTTATCTGAGGTTATCCCATGTGTTCCTACCCCCCCCTGTTTTTGAGGTTACCCGATGCTGTTCCTACCCCCCCTGTTATCTGGGTTTATCCATGCTTTTCCCTCCCCCCTCCTGTTATTTGGGGAAAGTTACCCCATGTTGTTCCTACCCCCCCCTGTTATCTGAGGTTATCCCTGCTTTTCCCTACCCCCCCCCTGTTATCTGGGGTTTTCCATGCTCTCCTACCCCTCCTTTATCTGGGTTACCCCATGCTCTTCCTACCCCCCCCCTTTTATCTGATGTTTGTCCCATGCTTTTCCTACCCCCTCCTGTTATCTGAGGTTACCCCCATCTTTCCTACCCCCTTCCTGTTATCTGAGGTTATCCCATGTTGTTCCTACCCCACCCCTGTTATCTGGGGTTACCCCATGCTTTTCCAACCCCCTCTTTTATCTGGGGTTTCCCCAGTTTTTCCTACCCCCCTCCTGTTTTTGGGGTTATCCCATGCTGTTCCACCCCCTCCTGTTTTGGGGTTTATTCATGCTGCTCCTACCCCCTCCTGTTATCTGAGGTTACCCCTGCCTTCCCCCCCCCCTTTTTTATCTGATTTGTCCCTTGCTTTTCCTACCCCCCCCCCTGTTATCTGGGGTTTATCCCATGCTTTCCCTCCCCCCTTCCTTTATCTGGGGTTATCCCATGTTGTTCCTACCCCACCTTTTTTGGGGTTTATCCTGCTGTTCCAACCCCCTGTGTTATCAGGTTTCCCTGTTGTTCTACCCCCCCCTGTTTCTGAGGTTACCCCCATCTTTTCCTCCCCCTCTTTTTTATCTGAGGTTATCCCATGCTGTTCCCCCCCCCTCCTGTTATCTAGGTTATCCCATGTGTTCCTACCCCCTTTGTTTCTGAGGTTTTTCCCATGTTTTCCCTCCCCCTCCTTTTGTCTGAGGTTTCCCCAGCTTTTTCTCCCCCCTCTTTTATCTGAGGTTATCCCATGCGTTCCTACCCCCCTCCTGTTTTTGAGGTTACCCCATGCTGTTCCTACCCCCCCCTGTTATCTGGGTTCCCCTGCTGTTCCTACCCCCCCCCTTTTTACTGAGGTTACCCCATGCGTTCTACCCCCCTCCTGTTATTGGGTTATCCCATGCTGTTCCCCCCCTTTCCCTTTTTCCTGAGGTTATCCCATGCTTTTTCTACCCCCCCCCTGTTATCTGAGGTTACCCATGCTGTTCTACCCCCCTCCGTTATTGAGGTTATCCCAGCTGTTCCTACCCCTCCTTTATCTGAGGTTATCCCATGCTTTTTCCTACCCCCCCCTTTTCTGACTTTATAAAATGCTGTTTCCAACCCCCCCCCTTTTTTATTGAGTTACCCCATGTTTTCCTACCCCCTCCTTTATCTGAGGTTACCCCCTGCTGTTCCTCCCCCCTCCTGTTTCGGGTTTCCCATGCTGTTCCTACCCCCCCCCCTGTTATCTAGGTTATCCATGCTGTTACTACCCCCCCGTTATTTTGAGGTTTCCCTGCTGTTCTCCCCCCTCCTGTTTCTAGGTTATCCCATGCTGTTCCTACCCCCTCCTGTTATCTGAGGTTATCCCATGCTGTTCCTACCCCCTCCTGTTATCTGAGGTTATCCCATGCTGTTCCTACCCCCTTTGTTTTTTGGGGTTATCCAGCTGTTCCTCCCCCCCTCCTATTATCTGGGGTTATCCCATCTTTCCTACCCCCCCCCGTTACGGGGTTTTATCCCATGCGCTCCTACCCCCTCCTGTTATTCAGGTTATCCATGCTGTTCCTACCCCCCTCCTGTTTCTCAGGTTACCCATGCTTTTCCCTACCCCCCCCCTTTTATCTGAGGTTATCCCATGCTTTTCCCCCCCTCCTGTTATCTGAGGTTTCCCATCTGTTCCTACCCCCTCCTGTTATTGGGGTTTATCCCATGTGTTCCTACCCCTCCTGTTTTGGGGTTATCCCTGCTTTTCCTACCCCCCCTGTTATTTAAAGTTATCCCAGCTTTTCCCAACCCCCCTCTGTTATCTCGGGTTTTACCCCATGCTTTTCCTCCCCCCCTCCTGTTATCTGAGGTTATCCCATGCTGTTCCTACCCCTCCTTTTATCTAGGTTATCCCATGTGTCCTCCCCCTCCTGTTATCTGTGGTTATCCCATGCTTTTTCCTCCCCCCTCCTGTTATTTGAGGTTATCCCATGCTTTTTCCTACCCCCTCCGTTATTTAAATTTTACCCCATGCTGTTCCTCCCCCCCCTCCTGTTTCTGGGGTTATCCCATGCTTTTCCCCCCCCCCCCTGTTATCTGAGGTTATCCCATGCTGTTCCTACCCCCTCCTGTTATCTGAGGTTATCCCATGCTGTTCCTACCCCCTCCTGTTATCTGAGGTTATCCCATGCTTTCCACCCCCCTCCTGTTATCTAAAGGGTTACCCCATGCTTTTCCCCCCCCTCCTTTATCTGGGTTATCGCATGTGTTCCACCCCCTCCTGTTATCTTAGGTTACCCCATGCTGTTCCTACCCCCCCCTTTTATCTGGGGGTTATCCCTGTGTCTACCGCCCCCGTTATTAGGTTATCCAGCTTTTTCCTACCCCCCCCTGTTACTGAGGTTACCCCATGTTGTTCCTCCCCCCTCCGTTTTTGAGGTTATCCCTGCTGTTCCACCCCCCTCCTGTTTTGAGGTTATCCCATCTGTTCCTCCCCCCCTTGTTATCTGAGGTTACCCCATGTTTTCCTACCCCCTCCTTTTACTGAGTTATCCCATGCTGTTTCCTACCCCCCCCTGTTATCTGAGGTTATCCCATGCTGTTACTACCCCCCCCTTTATCGAGGTTACCCCATGCGCTCCTACCCCCCCCCTTTTTTATCTGAGGGTTATCCCATGCGTTCCTACCCCCTCCTCTTATCTGAGGTTTCGTGCGTTCCTACCCCCTCCTGTTTCTGAGGTTATCGCATGCTGTTCTACCCCCTCCTGTTATCTGAGGTTTTTCCCCATGCTGCCTACCCCTCTCTGTTATCTGAGGTTACCCATGCTGTTCCCCCCCCTCCTGTTATCTGAGGTTACCCCTCTTTCCCCCCCCCCTCCTGTTACTGAGGTTACCCCTGCTTTTTCCTCCCCCCCCTCCTGTTATTGGGGTTTACCATGTTTTCCCACCCCCTCCTGTTATCTGAGGTTATCCATGCTTTCTTCCCCCCCTCCTGTTATTGAGGTTACCCCCATGCTGCTCCTTCCCCCCTCCTGTTATCTGGGGTTTACCCCATGCTTTTCCCTACCCCCCCCTGTTTTTTGAGGTTACCCCATGGTTCCTACCCCTCCTGTTATCTGGGGTTTTTCCCCATGCTTTTCCTACCCCCCTCCTGTTTTTGGGGTTATCCCATGTGCTCCTACCCCCTTCTTTTATTGAGTTATCCATGCTGTTCCTACCCCCCTTGTTATCTGAGGTTTCCCATGTGTTCCTACCCCCTCCGTTATTTGAGATTACCCCATGATGTTCCTACCCCCCCTTTTTATTGAGGTTTCCCAGCTTTTCCTACCCCCCCCCCTGTTATCTGAGGTTACCCCCATGCTGCCCTCCCCCCTCCTGTTATTAGGTTCCCCCCCTCCTGTTATCTGAGGTTTCCCTGCTGCTCCTACCCCCCTCCTTTTGTTTGAGGTTATCCCATGCTGTTCCTACCCCCTCCTGTTATCTGAGGTTATCCCATGCTGCTCCTAACCCCTCCTATGAATGTTATCCCATGCTGCTCCTACCCCCTCCTGTTATCTGAGGTTATCCCGTGCTGCTCTTACCCCCTCCTGTGAATGTTATCCCATGCTGCTCCTATCCCCTCCTGTTATCTAAGAGTTTTCCAATGCTTCTACTACCCCCTTCTGTTATCTGAAGGTTATTCATGCTCCTACTTATCCCTTCTTGTTATCTGAAGGCTATCCTACGATCTAAATCACGTTTCATCACGACATCCTGGCGTAGATGTTGACGTAGGTACGGTTCAGGAACCTAGCGGAGGTGCTGATGTAGGTAACGGAGGTTTTGACGTAGGTGTTGAAAGTGTGGTTCAGGGGGCTGGCGTAGGTGTTGACGTAGGTGTTGAAAGTAGGACAGACCTAGAGAGAAGAAACAGGTTACAGAACAGGTCTGTGTACTGGTGTGTGGGTGTAAGTTAGCAGGTGTACGATAGCAGGTATAGGATAGCAGATGTATAGGCTGCAAGGTCCCAGATTGAATGTGTGTGGTTAAGGATGGTGGCCCAGTGGATAGAGGATCTGATCCCATGCCCAGCTCAGTTCACACAGAGCTGGGCATGGAAACGCAGGATTGAGTCCTGGCCAGGCCGCAGTTCTGTTAATGATTCATGATCACTTGTCTCGTGATTTCATTGACCACCAAATCCTACAAGAATCACGCACCCAGTAGAGCTAGGTGTTTTACCATGATCCGAGGACATACGGTGGTGTGGGCGCCTTAGAGCTAATTTCATTCTACTTACCGTTTGGTGTACTAGCCTCCACGATCAGTATATGATGAGCTAAAATCACATGATGCTCTAACCCACAGGACCACCAAATCCTACAAAAATCACGCACCCAGCAGAGCTAGGTGTTTTACTGTGATCCCAGCTCTGCTGCGTGCGTGATTCATGTAGGATTTGGTGGTCCTTTGGGTTAGAGCGTCATTTGATTTTCGCTCACCATGAGGCGGGCCAAAACGACATGGGCTCGAGTCCTCGGCTAGTCGCAGTGTTGTTATTGATTAAATACCACTCGTCCGTGGTTGTGACCCAAAAGGAAAAACTAAAGTTTCTCCCTTTAAATTTAGTAATGTATACAGGAGAAGGGGTTACTAACTCCTTGCTCCCGGCATTTTAGTCGCCTCTTACAACACGCATGGCTTATGGAGGAATAATTATGTTCCACTTCCCCACATTAAATATATATATATATGTATATATATATATATATATATATATATATATATATATTATATATATATATATATATATATATATATATATAATATGTCCATCCACAGGATGGATATGAGGTACACAATAAACTAGCCACTACCATCCACAGAATCATTATGTCAGTACTGGTAATTATATCAGTACTAATCGTTATATCAGTACTAGTCATTATATCACTAATGATATCAGTACTAGTCATTATATCACTAATGATATCAGTACTAGTCATTATAATCTGTATTAGTCATATCAGTACTAGTCATTATATTAGTACTGGTCATATATCAGTACAAGTAATCTAGGCTGGAATATTGCTGCACACTAACAGCACCTTTCAAGGCAGGTGAAATTGCTGACCTAGAAAATGTACAGAGAACCTTCACGGCGCGCATAACGGAGATAAAACACCTGAACCTGTACTCCCTGGAACGCAGGCGGGAGATACATGATTATATACACCTGGAAAATCCTAGAGGGACTAATACCGAACTTGCACACGAAAATCACTCTCTACGAAAGCAAAAGACTGGGCAAACGAAGCAACATCCCTGCAGTGAAAAGCAAGGGTGCCACTAACACGTTAAGAGACAATACAATAAGTGTCAGGGGCCCAAGACTATTGAACTGCCTTCCAGCATACATAAGGGGGATTACCAATAGACCCCTGGCTGTCTTCAAGCAGGCATTGGACAAGCACCTAAAGTCGGAACCTGACCAGCCGGGTTGTGATTCGTATGTTGGATTGTTTGCAGCTAGCAGTAACAGCCTGGTTGATCAGGCCCTGATCCACCATGAGGCCTGGTCACAGACCGGGCCGCGGGGGGCGTTGACTCCCGGAACTCTCTCCAGGTAAACAAGTCATTATATCAGTACAAGTCATTATATCGCTACTAGTCATATTAGTACTGGTCATTATATCAGCACTTGTCTTTATATCAGTAATAATTTTATCTGTACCGGTAATTATATCAGTACTAATCGTTGTATCAGTACTGGTCATTATACCAGTACTGGTTATTATATCAGTACTGGTTGTTATATCAGTACTGGTTGTTATATCAGTACTGGTTATATCAGTACTGGTCATTATATCAGTATTGGTTATTATATCAGTACTTGTTGTTATATCAGTACTGGTTATTATATCAGTACTGGTTATTATATCAGTACTGATCATTATATCAGTACTGGTCATATCAGTACTGGTCATTATATCAGTACTGGTTGTTATATCAGTGCTGGTTGTTATATCAGTACTGGTCATTATATCAGTGCTGGTTATATCAGTACTGGTTATTATATCAGTACTGGTCATTATATCAGTACTGGTCATATCAGTACTGGTCATTATATCAGTACTGGTTGTTATATCAGTATTGGTCATTATATCAGTACTAGTCATTATATCAGTACTGGTCATTATATCAGTACTGGTTGTTATATCAGTACTGGTTATTATATCAGTACTGGTCATTATATCAGTACTGGTCATATCAGTATTGTTCATCATATCAGTACTAGTCATTATACCAGTACTGGTTATTATATCAGTACTGGTTGTTATATCAGTATTGGTCATTATATCAGTACTGGTTGTTATATCAGTATTGGTCATTATATCAGTACTAGTCATTATACCAGTACTGGTCATTATATCACTTCTGTTATCAGTGCTAGTTATAGTTAATAGCATTACACTGTATAAATATTTGTCACTTGCTTTTTGCATGACTCATGTTGAAAGTAAACACAGGAACTCAGTGTAAATAAGTGACTGACTTTATTGAAACATTATAAAGAAAATTGACCTAATTCATTATATGTATGAACGTGTAACACCTGCTTCCTTAACACCTGCTAAAAAAAATTGTGTATAATAAACAAATTTGGCGGTAATATTTGAACTGAGCGACCAACTGACTTACTCGCCTGCCATTGGCCCAGGGGAAAGATGAGAGCCAGTGAGGGCGCCGCTTTGGAGATGGTGCGCGCTGATTGGCCCCGTGTTCCCCCCGGGACCTGCGCCGAGGCTAGCGGTGATTCATGTCAACATGTGATGTGAGTAAAACTACTAGTACAAGTGTGGACGGTGTGAGGGAAGGTCGTGCGTTCCTGGTACCCCCTACAACTTCACGTGTGTTGTATTTCCTACAACAATTCCGTGTTTTACGTCATTGAAACTCCCAGGAGTGTTCTCAGATGGTGAAAAAATCTTGTAGGTGGCTGTTGTCAGCAATATTGCAAAACAAATTTCAATAATGTGTTGCAAGTGTGTCAGTAGTGAAATAAAGTGTAAAGTGTGTGGAGCCTAGTGAATGGTGTAACAACACCTCAGAAGCGGATCCCTACACCTAGCAGTGCAACATGGGTGATGCAGGAGGTTAGTACCTCTTGCACTGTTGGTCAATGCAACTTATCTTACAATGTTGACCAGTGGAATAATTCTCTTACAATGTTGATAAATGTAATAATGAAATAAGGTATTTATATATAAGGGCGGAAGGGATGACAACCTGTTAGAGACGCGGGATAATTACATAGGATTATATTTATTTCCTGCGGTAGTAATTAATGTAATCACGTTTGATGTGAAGGTGAGCTGAAGTGAATATGTCGACTGTGATGATTATATTGTCTGTGAGTCGTCAAGTAGTTACAACTGTTAGTAGATTTTATTAATTGCATGTATAATAATGAAGACACACAGTGGCGACCAGTGAAGAGGCGGGGGCCAGGAGCTATGGCTCGACCCCTGCAACCACAGTTAGGTGGGTACAAGCACACACACACACACCCACAGACACATACAGACACACACACACACATACAGACACACAAATACACACACACACACACGTACAGACATACACACACGTACAGACATACACACGTACACACATACAGACACACACATACAGACACACACATACAGACACACACATAGACACACACATACAGACACACACATACAGACACACATATACAGACACACATATACAGACACACATATACAGACACACATATACAGACACACATATACAGACACACATATACAGACACACATATACAGACACACATATACAGACACACATATACAGACACACATACAGACACACATACAGACACACACATACAGACACACACATACAGACACACACACACACACATACACACACACATATACACACACATACACACACATACACACACACATACACACACACATACACACACAACACACACACACACACATACACACACACACACACACACACACACACACACACACACACACACACACACACACACACACACACACACATACACACACACACAGTAGCGGAGAGTGACCTAGTAGCGATCAGTGAAGAGGCGGGGCCAGGAGCTCGGACTCGACCCCCACAACCTCAACTAGGTGAGTATAACTAGGTGAGTGTACACACACTAATATATATATATATATATATATATATATATATATATATATATATATATATATATATATATATATATATATATATATATATATATAATTACATTGGCGTATATACGTAAAAATATATGCTGGTATATATACTTTATTTCAAAGCGTATTTTAGGTATTAAAGTAGCCATGACCGGCGTACAGGTAATATGTAGCCTTCATAACCCTCGTGTACTAACCTAGTGATCCTAAATATTTAAATACACATGTTATTGTCAATGCAACGTGAAGAGCTCTTGATCCAAGAGTATCGCCGCTATCATCGCTTTCCTCGAATCAAGCCTGATTGCCTGCCTTTCCTCATGGGGGACTCGTGTGGGTTTACCTCTTCTCCATGAATGTAATACAAGTGAAACATTTCGCTAACGTAACTAGCAACTTAAGCACGGGCGAAACCACGTAATGTGACACCTGGGTGATTATATTGATGGCACCTGCCTTGTGATACTTCTAACATGACAAGTGTGTATGTGTTAAGATTGTAACATGACAGGTGTGTGTGTGTGTTAAGATCATTGTAACATGACAGGTGTGTGTGTTAAGATCATTGTAACATGACAGGTGTGTGTTGGTTAATATCATTGTAACATGACAGTTGTGTGTTGGTTAAGATCATTGTAACTTGACAGATGTGTGTGTTGGTTAAGATCATTGTAACTTGACAGATGTGTGTGTTGGTTAAGATCATTGTAACTTGACAGATGTGTGTGTTGGTTAAGATCATTGTAACATGACAGGTGTGTGTTGGTTAAGATCATTGTAACATGACAGGTGTGTGTTGGTTAAGATCATTGTAACTTGACAGATGTCTGAATATTTCGCTCATGTTCCTTTCTCATACATTATATTCTAAGGTTCATTATTCATGAACGTGAACGCATGACGCCCACCGATCATTTATACATCCCTTCATGCATTATACACGCCTTCATACATACACGCCTTCATACATTATACACGACTTCACACATACACTTCATACATTATACACGACCTCATTCATTATACACTTCACACATTATACACGACTTCACACATTATTCACGACTTCACACATTATTCACGACCTCATACATTGTACACACTTTCATACATTATTCACGACCTCATACATTATATACGACTTCACACATTATAAACGACTTCATACATTATACACGACCTCATACATTATACACGATCTCATACATTATACACGACCTCATACATTATACACGACCTCATACATTATACACGCCTTCATACATTATACACGACCTCATACATTATACACGCCTTCATACATTATACACGCCCTCATACATTATACACGCCTTCATACATTATACACGCCTTCATACATTATACAGGATCTCATATATTATACACGATCTCATACATTATACACGATCTCATACATTATACACGCCTTCATACATTATACACGCCTTCATACATTATACACGCCTTCATACATTATACACGACCTCATACATTATATATGACTATACACGCGTGTCGGCAGTTAATTTGCATATTTACTGAATCATTTCCCCGTGGCTGTAAAAGTGGGTGTGAATTTTATTCATGGTGAGCGCTAAATCCGCAGTGTGGGTGGTGGTCAGAGCATGTATACTGGACTTCATTAAGTCTCTACAGTAGTTTATGAAGTCCGTACATTGCTAAGTCTGTAACGTGCTTTATTAAAGCTATACAGTACTTTATTAAGTATACAGTACTTTATTAAGTATATAGTACTTTATTAAGTCTATATCATGCTTTATTAGATCTATACAATAATTTATTAAATACAGGGCTAAACAAGTATATAAAGACTATAGAGGCTTTACTAAAGTCAAAGCAAATAGTGGAGGTGTCTGGGCTGGGTATGTTTACCAATGCCATATTAAAGGAGAGATGGATACTGGGATGGTGTGAGTATACGATGTATTCTGGTGTATTAAAGTGGATGTACTGGAGTGCTGACGTTGAGGCGGTTATGCTAGGCTTTTGTGGGGGATTTACGTTTGTGTGTGTCTTCCAGGGAGACGTAGGGAGGGTGTCCTTGGTGAGGAGCTCTTGATCCGGGAAGTTGAGTGTATTTGAAGTTCGTCTCTCTGTAGGGTAACCGTGGTCTACCTGTAAGCTAACTCGAGTCTACCTGTAGGCTCGTGTATTCTTGTCTACCTGTAGGCTCGTGTATTCTTGTCTACCTGTAGGCTCGTGTATTCTTGTCTACCTGTAGACTTCTGTATTCTACTTGTCTACCTGTAGGTTCCTGTATTCTACCTGCAGTCTACCTGTATTCTACTTGTAGTCTACTTGTACGCTCCTGTATTCTACTTGTAGGCTCTTGTAGTCTACCTATAGGCTCCTGTATTCTACCTGTAGGCTCCTGTATTCTACCTGTAGGCTCCTGTATTCTACCTGTAGGCTCCTATATTCTACCTGCAGGTTTCTGTACTCTACCTGTGGACTCCTGTATTATACCTGCAGTCTACCTGTAGGCGCTTGTATTCTACTTGTAGTCTACCTGTTGGCTCCTGTATTCTACTTGCAATCTATTCTGGGGGATTAGTATACCCCGGGACCCGGTACCAGACCAGGCTTGGATGATGACCCGATCAACCAGGCTGTTGAAATAGTGAAAATGGTAGAGAAACGTAATAAAAATAGCTTCAAAACCGCAAGGTCCGAGGGTAAGCAAATACGCTTTACGCAAAGAAAACGTGGCGTGGTACACCAGACGGTACAGGTGAGGTAACCTAAGATGTAGGTCAGGAGAGGGAAGGAGAAACGAGTGTAAGGGAGGAGAGGGAAGGAGAAACGAGTGTAAGGGAGAAGAGAGGGAGATGGGTATAGGCTGAGGGAGGCAGGGAGTACTACTTATACCGTCAGGAATGTAGTCTAATCATTGCAACGAACTCCCTTTCTACATGAGTAAGTGCACCTAGAATTTTCAACGCCCTTCTCTCGCCCTCAATTTATACAGCGTATGTGCACTGTCCAATATAGGCTACCTCCCAACTAGCAAACCAGGTGCTAAGGGTTTAACGATACGGGTACCCATCGTCAAATCAGTACCTTGGTTCATTACCCAATCACAGGTGGGCCCGCCTAGTGCTGAGGCGACGTGGTATCACTCGTGGTCAGCATTTGCCAGACTTGCCTCTAGCTGGTTGAAGCACTGTGCTTTCTGTCTTTGCCCTCTATCACCATGTGGTGCACATATTCAACTCCTGTACATAGTGTACTTAGCTAATATATATATATATATATATATATATATATATATATATATATATATATATATATATATATATATATATATATATATATATATATTGTGTGTGTGTGGTGAAAGAAATACAAGTTAAATAGTACTGCTGAGTTTGTTTTGCTCCAACCCATTACGGCCAGGTCACAGGCCATTCTTTACCAGTGTTCATAATATGGGGGCCTGTCTGGGAGCTGGAGCTGGTCTTAGTATTGTTGGGAGCTGAAGCTCCCAACAATACTAAGGCTTGCTATCGCTCAGCATTGTGTGTCAGCCTTGCCATCGCTTTCGTTATTACGTGTCAGCCTTGCTACTGTGTGTGTGTGTATCCTGCAAGTCATATTGTTGCTTGTTGCATGCATTGCAGACAGTGCATTATGTTAAGGTTAATGCCATGTACATGGGTCAGGCAGTTGTCTGAATATCTGAATATACTCTACTAAATCTGCCCAAATTATCTCTACAGCAATGCTGGAGAATTGCTCATTCTATTGGTACATAGTATCAACAAACTCTCACTGCTTAGCAGCTTTGTGACATTTTTCGTGCAAAGTTAAAGGATGAAGCAACTATGGCGCACCAAACTGAAGTATCTCCCACTACAGGAGCTGTTAATCGCCGATCTCCGCTTAGGTTCCTTCGTAATGTGGGTGGAATAACATGAGAGCAATCAGACCAGCTTTGTAAAGCAGAAGGAGCACTGGGTTTGTCTCGGGGTGAGTCCGCTTCATTGGCGCTTGAGTTAGCCAAACTCAGTCTTGAAACAACCAGGGAGCAGCGAGCATTTGCTAGAGAAAAGTTTGATAGAGAGGAGGAGAGGAGGCAATTTAAGTAGACTGTGGATGACTTTAGTGTGCAAAAGGCAGTGCAGCTAGTTCCTCGTTTTGTTGAAGCCGAGCCTGAACAATTTTTCGAGCATTAAGATGGCTTGAGCAGCATTGGTGCATACAGCATTGTATGGTAAGGCACAAGAGTTCACATCTGTGTTGAATAATGAAGAATTTGTTAACTCTTGGATGGTTAAAACCACGGTTCTTGGGGCTTATCAGTGTATTCGCGCCAAGTACAGGAGGGAATTTAAATTGTGTGAATGTCAGTTGGGTCAGTCGCATGTAGACTTGTAAGACAGCAGTTGAAAGCCTTCACCAAGTGACATAAGACAAGTGTTGCTAACTTCTCAGACCTAGTCCAGTTACTTTTGGTGGATAACCTGTAATCTGTTTGACTAGTGGTTAGAGTCGTCCTCGAAGATCATTCGTTGACCACTGCATTGGAAGCAGCCAGGTTGGCTGACACCTTTGAGACTAACTGCTCCTTGTCCGAGCAGTCTTATCTTTCCTCCCAACAGCCTGGCATGAGTAGAAATCGTCAGAGTTCCTGACTGGAGGACGAAGTGGCAGGATGAAGGTGAACGCCAACACCAACCAACTAGGTCACCGTGTGAACCACGAGATCAGACTCATGGCCAACCTGGTGAGCAACATCAAACTCATGCTCAGCATGGTGAACAACGACGTTAGTATACAGAGTGACACCAACCACAAAATCAGCAGGGAGCCAAAGTAAAACACGAGGTAACCTGTTATTTTTGCCATAAACCCGGCCATGTAAAGTCCAACTGCTCAGCTAAACCCCAACCATTAGGGAGAATTACTACCCTCCCTTTTGAGATGAACCAGAAAGAAGTAGAGGTGGTATGGCCCCATACTACAGTAGTCACATCTCCCCTCAGGAGAATTCAAAGAAAGCTGAAGAACGTCTAGGGATACCAGGGCTTATTGTTCCCTTATAAGAGAGGGAGTACTTGCCCTCTCTGAAAAAACTTCATTGCATTCATCAGTTCTTTTAGAGGCATTTGGAGGAGCAGTATTTTCTGTCCCTTTACACAGAATATACATGAAGAGTAAATATTACACTGGATATTTGATTGTAAGTGCTTCTGAAGGATTTCCTATGAAAGAAACTTACCTTATTGCCAGGGGTGAATCTCACTCAGATCACCAGTCAAATATGGAGTCTCGGGCTGCAACCCTATAATATAAAAATTATAAAAAATTTCTTGATCTGCACAGAGATGGGTAAGGAGGTAGAGGGAAGGCAAAAGACAGAAGCCAGATAGAGCACAGTGCTTAAACCAGCTAGAGGCAAGTCTGGCAAATGCTGACCACAACTGATGTCTCTCCTCAGCACTTGGTGGGCCCACCTGTGATTGGTTAATGAACCAAGGTACTGATTTAACGATGGGTACCCATATCGTTAAGCTCTTAGCACCTGGTTCGCTGGTTGGGATGCAGCCTACATGGGAGTGTGCACATACGTCAAATAAATTGTAACATACTCTTTGCATGCCACACCCCCACCCCAAAAGGGCTCTAATAGCCAGGACTAGGCTTCCGCCTCCATGGGTAGTGTGCCTTCAAGTCCTTTAATAGCCTGATGATCTGTAAAAGGACCTAGACTTTTCAACGCCCTCCTTTCATAAGGGTAAAAAGACCTGAATCTTCAATGCCTTCCCTTCATACATAAGGGAATTACCAACAGAGCCATGGCTGTGTTCAAGGGGGAATTTGATAAGTTCAAATCAGCTCCTGATTAGCCGGGCTATGGTGCATACATTTGTAGACGGGCCACTAGCAGCAAGACCCTGGTTGACCAGGCAAGCACCAAATAAGCCTGACCCAGAGGCCGGGCTGCTAAAATATAAAAAAAACTCTTGAAACTCATCAGTTCCATTAAGAAGAAGAGTAAGACACATCTGCAACATTTAGGTAACTTCACTGACGAAACGTTTCGCCTACACAGTAGGCTTCTGCAGTTGAATATAGATTTCTTTTGCTGTCTCCATATTTAGTCAGCTCTGTTTGACTGAAGAAGTCTAATGTGTAGGCGATACGTTAGGTAAGTAAAGATAGCCAAGTGTTGCGCATGTGCCTTAGCATCCCATGCTGATGTTGTAAACTGAAGGGTGTCCTCTCATCTTTTTCACATTCATGTAAGTGAAAAGTTTTATTCAGGAAATCTACCAGTAATTTTGCAAGTAGCATAAATTTATACAGTGGTTTTGTTGATGTAGACATGTGTAAGTAATACACCGCAATTGTGCTGCCGCCGCCGCCTCCCTCGCGGTTTGCCACCTGACTCCTGCCACTATATATACTCGTTTCTTAATTATCTATGTATTAGGACTGAAGAAGCCACTCGTGGCGAAACGTTTCCTAAAATAAATGTCCTGAACTGTACATGTCCTTTTTCACAGATTTAACCTAGAATAACCCAGTTGTCAGTGTGTGTTCGCCCAGTTGTTTGCTCTCATTTCATAACCTCGGAAACCTGCATACATATACTGGTTCCTGGGTCATAACATACTCTTGAAACTGTGTATGAAGTTTGCTTTTATCACCATATTACACTTCTTTATCTCTATAAGACTGAAGTATTTCCTAACATCTCTTGCCCTTCTTTGTTCTGAGCCTCAATCTGTGTCCTATTGTCTGTGTACCTCACATTTCAAGCAGTCTGTCCCAGTGTGCTATACAGAAACCTCTGGTTACTTTGTATGTCGTTATCATCTCTCTCATTGTTCTCTCTTCCAAGACACTCAGATTTCATTCTTCAAACCTTTTCTAGTTCAACGTTCAGTGGTGGAATACTGAGTGTAAACCATTGTACTTTCTCCAGATTCTGATTTTTTTTTTTGTGTGTGTGTGTGGGGGGCTCCACATTGGTGCTGCGTATTCTAAGATATTTCTGACATGCGACGTTTACAGTGTCCTGAAGGATTCTTTATTGTGGCTCCTGAAAGCAGTAAGAAGATTTGTTAGCCTCGCATGAGCAGCTGTGTGTGTGTGTGTGTGTGTGTGTGTGTGTGTGTGTGTGTGTGTGTGTGTGTGTGTGTGTGTGTGTGTGTGTGTGTGTGTGTGTGTGTGAGATTTGGTGCAGATTGTAACAATATCGTTGAGCTAAGACCACCCACTGGACGGTGAACGATGGGAGGCGTGGGAGTGATTGGGGAGGAGTGTCTGAACAGCTGAGGAGTAGGTGGTGAGGGGAGGGGATGTCTGCACCAGTGAGGAGGGGGAGTAGGTGGTGAGGGGAGGGGATATCTGCACAGGTGAGGAGGGGGAGTAGATGGTTAAGGGAGGGGATGTCTGCACCAGTGAGGAGGTGGAGTAGGTGGTGAGGGGAGGAGATATCTGCACAGGTGAGGAGGGGGAGTAGATTGTGAGGGGAGGGGATGTCTAACAGGTGAGGAGGCGAGGTTGGGCGGGGGGTAACACGTTAGAAGAGGTAGAGGGGGGCTAGCAAAGGCTTCCCCCTACTAATAAAACCTATTGATACGTGGAGCCTACTGAAGCAAGTGACCATTGCCAGCTGCCAGCAGTAACAGCCTGGTTGATCAGGTCTTTATCCACCAGTAGGTCTAGTCTAGGACCTGGCCTCGGAGGCATTGACCTCCGTAAGCATCCTTCACGTATCCTTCAGGTGCTGTGTGATTGCTTAGGTGGTAATGCTGCAATGATCCCAGGATGCTGCAAGGATTCTCCGAGGATGCAAGGATACTGCGAGGATGCTCCAAGGATGTAGCATGGATGCTTTGAGGATGCAAAGATGCTCCGAGGATGCTTCAAGGATGCGAGGATGCTGCGTGGATGCTCCAAGGATGTTGCGAGATGCTCCAAGGATGTTGCGAGGATGCTCCAAGGATGCTGCGAGGATGCTCCAAGGATGTTGCGAGGATGCTCCAAGGATGTTGCGAGGATTCTCCAAGGATGTTGCGAGGATGCTCCAAGGATGCTGCGAGGATGCTCCAAGGATGTTGCGAGGATTCTCCAAGGATGCTGCTAGGATGCTCCAAGGATGTTGCGAGGATGCTCCAAGGATGCTGCGAGGATGCTCCAAGGATGTTGCGAGGATGCTCCAAGGATGCTGCGTGGATGCTCCAAGGATGTTGCGAGGATGCTCCAAGGATGTTGCGAGGATGCTCCAAGGATGTTGCGAGGATGCTCCAAGGATGCGAGGATGCTCCAAGGATGCGAGGATTCTCCAAGGATGTTGCGAGGATGCTCCAAGGATGCTGCGAGGATGCTCCAAAAACTATGAAGACTATGATAAACAATAGGATAGGAGACTTGGACACAATTTTAAAATTTCTCAGAGACGTAAAATTGACAAGGAGAAACTATTTTGAGATGTTAAGAGTGTTATCACCTCAGACTTGTACTTCACACGTCTTCCACTGTCTCCAGAAATGTTTCCTATATTGGAGTGATAAAGCCCATTGGTGGGCGAAACGTCTCCCCAAGAGAGTTATCCAAATATTGTACACGTGTCTTATTCACCTACTTGTCTGTTAGGTATTCCAATGTATGCCTTTGATATACATTATGAGTTTCGGGTTTTTCTACTCCCGCAGCCAGGCTTGCCTGATCAACCAGGTTGTTGCTGCTGACGAAAATGGGACACATCTGGAAACCGTAACTTCACATGAGCCAAAGAAGTTCTTGAAAGAATTCCTTCAGTGTGAAGGTGGATGGAATGCAACGGAAGGCCCTATAGTGGAGAACTTTATGACAACCCTCAGGGGCAAGAGTAAGTGCAAAAAAAAACCAGGTTCATAGTTAGAGCTCAACCTGCAGGTACACCTAGATGTTGTGGTAATAGATAATGACAAGTTGGTTAAGAAAGTTTTCGGTCCTGGGACCTTCATCTTGATCAGAAACTGCTGGAACTATTGCAGAAATCTTCAAGAGGAAACTGGACAAGTATCTTCACCAGGTGCCAGATCAACCAGGCTGTGATGGATATGTGAGCCAGCGGACCACCAGCAGCAACAGCCTGGTTACCAGACTAGCCTGGTCCATGGCCGGGCTCCGGGAGTAGAAAGACTCAAACTTCATCAAAGGTACTTCTAGAAGCGATCAGGGCCCCAGGATCGCAACGTTTTTTTTAATAATATGTCCTAGTGTTTGCTCAAGTGTGTAAACGAGCTAGGTGTGTGCGCATCTAACTTGTCCCTGGGTTACTCTCGACTTAGCTTGTAACATTCAGAACTCGACGGTGTGGAAGAAGCAGCAGAAAAATGTGTAATAGGAGAGGCAGAAGCTTGTGCTTGAGTGAATGTTGGTGTTGCAAGCTTTGGCTAAGCGGATTTTCCTGCTTCCTACTAGTACTGTAACCCACCACCACCATCACACACACTCCACCAACAACCCTCCCTCACAGTAATGACCACTAACAGTCCTCCCCACTGAAATTTCCCACTTCGGACTGGCAGATTTCAACACTGTAACCCATCCTGTGTGACGGAATATGACAGGGAAACACCATCCATTGTGATGGAATATGACAGGGAAACACCATCCATTGTGATGGAATATGACAGGGAAACACCATCCATAATAGTGTAGCAGCACACTGCTGATGCATCCGTCCCACCTTCCCTCCTGCTAACCCATCTTCCAACAAGCCACTAAGGCAATCAGGCGTCGTGGCTTACCTGTACAAATACTGACCGCACTCCTCAAATACAGGTTAATTGCTTGAGCACCTTACCTGCAACACTACAATAGATATAGTTGACCTCAGCGGGGACAGTAGACCAGCTTCTAAGAATAGAAATTCCTCTATATTCAAATTTAAAAAAATACCTTCTTCTCCAGGATGAACAGTGGTTTCCTTACTCTAAGAATTTTTGAGTTTTGAAATGGGTTTTATTTATTATTTTATTATAAACTTTATCGTGGTTGGTAATATTTAAAAAAAAAAAATTGAGAGTAAAATTGATGGAGGATTGGGTAGGAAGAATTTGTCGATTTGAGGTAACGTTAAACTGGCGTTGTTAAACCTGGGATGAAAACAGCGTCCAGCAGCCGCTCAGCTGATAGTGGTGTCAGCTGTACGATGATCACCCAGAGATCTCAGACCGTTGTGCGCGAAGTTGTTCGGATACCTAGGTGTTGGAAACCTAGATGTTGGGATACCTAGGTATTGGGATACCTAGGGGTTGGAACACCTAGGTATTGGGATACCTAGGAATTGGAACACCTAGGTATTGGGATACCTAGGGGTTGGAACACCTAGGTATTGGGATACTTAGGGGTTGGAACCCCTAGGTTTTGGGAATTTGGGGGTTGGGGAACCCCTGGTTTGGGATACAGGGGTTGGGCACCAGGTATTGGAATCCCTAGGAGTTGGGCACTAGGGGTTGGAAAAAAGGTTTTGGGGTACCTAGGGTTGGAACACCTAGGTTTGGGGTCCCTGGGGTTTGGAACCCCTGGGTATTGGGGCCCTAGGGTTGGAACACTAGGTATTGGGGTACTAGGGTTGGAACCCTAGGTATTGGGTACCTAGGGTTGGAAACACCTAGGTTTTGGGGAACCTGGGTTGGAACCTGGGTTTGGGATACCTGGGTTTGGAACACCTAGGTAGGGGGTCCCTGGGGTTGGGGAACACTGGGTTTTGGGGATCCCTTGGGTTGGAACACCTAGGTATTGGATACTAGGTTTGGGAAAACACTAGGTTTTGGGATACCAAACGGGTAGGAACACCTGGTATTGGGTTCCAAAGGGGTGGGAACACCTGGGTATTGGGTTTTTAAGGGGGTAAAAAAACCCTAGGTATTGGGCTTCAAGGGGTGGGAAAACCTAGGTATTGGGATACCTAAGGGGTAGGAAACCTAGTTTGGGATCCCAAGGGGTGGGAAAACCCCTAGGTTTGGGATCCCTAAGGGGTAGGAACACCTAGGTATTGGGATAAGGGGTTGGAACACCTAGGTATTGGGAAACTGGGGGTTGGGAAACACCTAGGTTTGGGATACCTAGGGTTGGAACACCGGTATTGGGATCCTGGGGTTGGAAACCTGGTTTTGGGATCTAGGGGTTGGAAACTAGGTATTGGGATACTGGGGGTTTGGGAAAACACCTGGTATTGGGATACCTAGGGGTTGGAACACCTGGGTATTGGGATCCTGGGGGTTGGGAACATAGGTTTTGGGGATACCTAGGGGTTGGAACACCTAGGTATTGGGATACCTAGGGGTTGGAACACCTAGGCATTGGGATACCTAGGGGTTGGAACACCTAGTATTGGGATACTAGGGGTTGGAACACCTAGGTATTGGGATACCTAGGGGTTGGAACACCTAGGTATTGGGATACCTAGGGGTTGGAACACCTAGGTATTGGGATACCTAGGGGTTGGAACACCTAGGTATTGGGATACCTAGGGTTGGAAACACCTAGGTATTGGGGTACCTAGGGTTGGAACACCTAGGTATTGGGATACCTAGGGTTGGAACACCTAGGTATTGGGATACCTAGGGTTGGAACACCTAGGTATTGGGATACCTAGGGTTGGAACACCTAGGTATTGGGATACCTAGGGGTTGGAACACTAGGTATGGGATACCTAGGGGTTGGAACACCTAGGTATTGGGATACCTAGGGGTTGGAAACACCCTAGGTATTGGGATACCTAGGGGTTGGAACACCTAGGTATTGGGATACCTAGGGGTTGGAACACCTAGGTATTGGGATACCTAGGGGTTGGAACACCTAGGTATTGGGATACCTAGGGGTTGGAACACCTAGGTATTGGGATACCTAGGGGTTGGAACACCTAGGTATTGGGATACCTAGGGGTTGGAACACCTAGGTATTGGGATACCTAGGGGTTGGAACACCTAGGTATTGGATACTAGGGTTGGAACACCTAGGTATTGGATACCTAGGGGTTGGAACACTAGGTATTGGGATACCTAGGGGTGGAACACCTAGGTATTGGGATACCTAGGGGTTGGAACACTTAGGTGTTGGGATACCTAGGGGTTGGAACACTTAGGTGTTGGGATACCTAGGGGTTGGAACACCTAGGTGTTGGGATACCTAGGGGTTGGAACACCTAGGTATTGGGTTGCCTAGGTGTTGGGATACATAGGTGTTCGGAAACGTAAAAGATTTGTCCTCGTGCGTGCGTGCTCACCAGTATGTGCTTGCAAGGGTCAGTACGTAGCTCCTGGCCCTGCCTCAACTTGCCATGTGTGTGTGTGTGTGTGTGTGTGTGTGTGTGTGTGTGTTGTGTGTGTGTGTGTGTGTGTGTGTGTAATATTAAAACCAGCATATTTCTCCTCTTCTCATTTAAAGCATGAAGAGGAAGAGAAAAAGTGAGAGAGGCGGCGGGAGGAGACAGGTGGGGTGAGGTAGGAGCATGTTAGTCAACACAAGACACACAGGTAAGACAGGTGTTAATCTCGAGCTCCCGGCCACAACACATGATAATGGTGACAAAAGGAAGTTTCATAGTCTTGATAACATTGATGCATCACACTTGTGAGAGAAGAAATTATTTACGACACAGCTTTTACAATTTTTCGTTCACTGTAAATAATGTAAAAGCTATTTACACTTTGTTATTTTATTAATAGGTTTAAGATGTGAATATAAACACACATGCAGTATAACGTGATCCTTTATTGACAACGTTTCGCCCACACAGTGGGCTTTATCAAGTCACAAACAAATCTACCTGGGTGGAAGGTACGTGAGTAATAATAGGATGAATTCAGATTGAGAATGCTGGGTCAGATGGAGAATGTTGCATGTGATAATCTACCGAGGAGGGTCATAGTGTAATACCTTGGGTAGCTTTGTAGAGAGATTGAATAAGTATATGAGTAGACATTCTGCAGTGTTCCTCCATTTTTATGTTACGTGGGATAGTGCTAAAGAAGTTTCTTGGCAAGTGGTTCACCTATGTTATAGAAGCCGTTGTTCTTGTTGAAGTTATTGGATGTACAGATAAGTGATGATTCCAGGATTTCTCGGTATTGAGTGTTGTCTTCTCTGGCGATAAGTCTTGAGTTTTTGTAGTTGATTAAATGGTTGTGTGAATTTCGGTGTTGAACACAGGCGTTCCTTGAATCGTCAGATCTGCCTGCATACTGGTGTTCTGAAATACGTGTTTGGAGGTCTCTTGATGTTTCGCCCACGTATAATTTGCTGCAGTCATTGCAAGGGATTATGGATACCCCTGCAGAGGATTGAAGCTTGTCCTGTCTATTACTGGTAATGTCCTTGATAGTCGTGGTTGTGGCGGTAGATACTTGTAATGAGGTATTGGAAAAGATGTTGGAAACGTGTTTGGCAATGGAGTTGCTGGGGAGGACTATGCATCTCTTCTCGGCAGTGTTTTCTCTTTTCTGGGTGTGTTGAAGATGTTTAATGCCCGCCGTCTGCAGTCTCTAATGAATTGACGAGGATAGTGAAGTTTGGAAAATACTTGTTCAATTATAGTGCATTCTTCCTCAAGGAACTTATTGCTTCAGATTCTGAGTGCACGCAGGAAAAAAACTATGATTACACGTTTAGTTTTGGTGTCGTGGTGAGAGTAAAAGTGGAGAAGATCGTGTTGGTTGGTAGGTTTTCGATAGACTTTAAAACGAAGTTCATGGTCAGCTTCGCAGAGAAGAACATCAAGGAAAGGAAGAGCATTGTCGACTTCTTCTAGTGTGAATTGGATTGAGGGCTCGACCTGGTTGAGCTTGTGTTGGAAAGCTTGAACGTTGAAGCGTCTAGGAGTTATGAAAATGTCAACATAATGGAGCCAGGTGACAGAAGAGGGAATAATAGTGGAAAAACGCTCGGCTTCCAGATGTTCCATGTATAGGTTCGCCAGGATGGCACTGAGTGGCGAACCCATGGGTAGTCCAAAAGTCTGCTGCAAGAGGTGATTTTCGAGAGAGAAACACGTAAAGCCAACACATAGTTCAACAAGGTCGATGAAATCGCTGGCTGGAATAGGAAGATCAACTGAATCATCAATTTTCCTGCGTCAGAGATCGATGGCTTGTGTAGTAGGTACTTTGGTGAATAGGGAAGTTACGTCAAGGCTGGAGAGTTTCTTGTTCCTGATGTTGATGTTGCGAATGTGATTGAGAAGATCACCCGAGTGTTTGAGATGTGCTGGACTGATAGTGCCCAAGAGTTTAGAGAGGTGTTTAGCGAGAAACCCTGAGAGTTGGTGGGGAGCACTGCCTGTTCCCGAGGATATGGGCCTCAATCGCATTCGCAACATCAACATCAGGAACAAGAAACTCTCCAGCCTTGACGTAACTTCCCTATTCACCAAAGTACCTACTACACAAGCCATCGATCTCTTGCGCAGGAAAATTGACGATTTACACACACACACAAACCACACACACACACCAACACACACACACAAACATGATCACACACACCACACAACACTACACACTGCCTAGGAGAACTGGAACCACATTGCGGCCAGCAAACATGGAAGCTTAAGATGATGGTGATGGTACTGGAAAACCCTCGTGTACAACACCTAAGGGACATCAGAGAGAGGAGAGAATAAGCCAGCAAGACTGGACTTGGTATTCACCTTTAGTGCAGATATTGAGGACATCACATATGAAAGACTCCTCGGGGCCAGTGATCACGTGCTTCTGAGCTAGAATACATAGTTACAAGTGGAGAGGGAAGCAGGAATGACAGGGATCACAGCATGGGAAAGATTTCCTGCACATGGTTCAGTGGGATAGAGAACTGGCAGGGAAGTCAGTAAACGAGATGATGGAATATGTGACAGTAATATGCAAGGAAGCTGAGGAGAGGTTTGTACCCAAGGGTAACAGAAATAACGAGAAAGCCAGGATGAGCCCATGGTTCACCCAAAGGTGTAGAGAGGCCAAAACTAAGTGTGCTAGAGAATGGAAGAAGTATAGAAGGCAAAGGACCCCAGGAAAATAAGGAGAGCAGTCGTCGAGTCAGAAATGAATATGCACAGGTAAGAAGGGAGGCCCAACGAAAATACGAAAATGACATTGCAGCGAAGGCCAAATCTGACCCGATGCTGTTGTACAGCCACAGCAGGAGGAAAACAACGGTCAAGGACCAGGTAATCAGGCTGAGGAAGGAAGGAGGGGAGATCATAAGAAACGACCGTGAAATATGTGAGGAGCTCAACATGAGATTCAAAGAAGTGTTCACGGAAGAGACAGAACGAACTTCAGAAAGACGGAGAGGTGGGATACAACATCAAGTGTTGCACACAACACACAACCGAGGAAGAACTGAAAAAGCTGCTAAGCGAGCTAGATACCTCAAAGGCGATGGGGCCGGATAACATCTCTTCATGAGTCCTGAGAGAGGGAGCAGAGGCCTTGTATGTACCGCTAACAACAATCTTCAACACATCTATTGAAACAGTGCGGCTACCTGAGGTATGGAAGACAGCAAATGTAGTCCCATTTTTTAAAAAAGGAGACAGACACGAAGCATTAAACTACAGACCAATGTCACTGACATGTATGCAAAGTCATGGGAAGATTATCAGGAGAAGAGTGGTGGAGCAACTAGAAAGGAATGAGCTTAACGACCGACAGCACGTTTTGAGGGACGGGAAATCCTGCGTCACAAACCTATTGGAGTTCTGTGACAGGGTGACAGCAGTAAGACAAGAGAGTGGTGCGAAGATTGCATTTTCGTGGACTGTAAGAAGGCGTTTAACACAGTTCCACACAAGAAATTAGTGCAAAAGCTGGAGGACCAAGCAGGGATAACAGGGAAGGTACTGCAGTGGATCAGGGAATACATCTCAAGAAAACAGCAGCGAGTCATGGTACGTGGCGTGGCGAAGTGTCAGAGTGGGAGCCTGTGACCAGCGGGATTCCACAGGGGTTCCTAGGACCAGTGCTGTTTCTGGTGTTTGTGAACAAAATGACGGAAGGAATAGACTCAAAAGTGTCCCTGTTTGCAGATGTGAAGTTGATATGAATTCAGTCGGACGAGGACCAGGAAGAACTACAACGGGATCTGGACAGGCTGCAGGCCTGGTCAAGCAACTGGCTCCTGGAGTTCAACCCCACCAAGTGCAAAGCCATGAAGATTGGGGAAGGACAAAGAGGACCGCAGACGCAGTACAGTCTAGGGGGCCAGCGACTATGAACCTCACTCAAGGAAAACGATCTTGGGGTGAAAACACCTGGCACATCTGAGGCGCACATCAACCAAATAACTGCTGCAGCATATGTGCGCCTAGCAAACCTAAGAACAGCATTCCGACATCTTAATAAGGAATCGTTCAGGACTCTGTACACTGTTACGTTAGGCCTGTGTTGGAGTATGCAGCACCAGTTTGGAACCCACACCTAGCCAAGCACGTAAGGAAACTAGAGAAAGTGCTTAGGTTTGCAACAAGACTTAGTCTCGGAGCTAAGGGGTATGTCCTACGAGAAGTTAAGGGAAATCGACCTGACGCCACTGGAAGATAGGAGAGTTAGGGGGAATATGATAACGACATATAAAATACTGAGAGGAATCGACAAGGTGACAGAGACAGGATGTCCCAGAGATGGGACACAGCAACAAGGGGTCACAGTTGGAAGCTGAAAACTCAGATGAATCACAGGGATGTTAAGAAGTATTTCTTCAGTCGCATAGTTGTCAGGAAGTGGAATAGTCTGGGAAGTGATGTAGTGGAGGCAGGATCATGGAGCAGGAAGAGTGACCTGGATTACCTGGAGGTTATTCCGGGGATCAACGCCCCCGCGGCCCGGTCCATGACCAGGCCTCCCGATGGATCGGGCCTGATCAACTAGGTGTTATGCTGGCGCAACGCATCGACTATCGAGCCAACAGCAGGTGATCGAGACAGACTTTAGGATCTGGTCCAGCTCTCCTAAGAGGCAGCAGGGGTAGTGAAAACTCCAATGATTAGTGGAGTGTTAAGAAGTTTTGGCCTCAGGCATGTTTAGGTGATATTCTCTGGAAGTGGATTTTTATTGGCGGCATTGCATCCATGAGATCAGGGAAGAGTGATTCTAGTAGTGACCAGTGAAGAGGCGGGTCCAGGAGCTGTGAATCGACCCCTGTATCCACAGCTAGGTGAGTACACACACACACACACACACACACACACAGGAGTAGCGCGATAGGATGATAAATATCCTCTCTGCTACGTACGAGAAAATATTGCTTGTGATCAAATTCATCAGACCACCAATAATGCTTTTACTGTGACACAATGGAACCTCGTTTGTACCACACAGAGGACAGCTGAGTTCACAGAGAGAGAGAGAGAGAGAGAGAGACAGAGACGTGAGTGCGTGAGTGCGTGCATCTGCCAAAACGTTCTGGACACCAGTGCAGAGTGCATCACTTACGGATGTGACCTAGTTACACTTTGTTGCTGTGCCTCTCACTGTTTTCCTTATTGATGCTTCTGTTACCGTTTGTTACTGTTGGTACTGTTTTCCAATCTGTTGGTTGCTGCTGTTCTGTTGTGAGGCCTGTTGCTATTGTGTTGAGCTTGTGTTCACAGCGTGACGATTATGTACTGTTGTTACTGTTGATGTTCCTTTCTCATCTGTTGCTGTTTTTATCCTGTTTTATTCAGACGTTGTTCATGAGGTTGTGGCTCATCACTGTTAGTATAATGTACCGTTGTTACTGTTCATATTGCTGTTTTTGCTCATCCGTTCCCTGTTTTTATTCTGTTACTTGAGACTTGTTACTGCAGTCCATCTATCATGCTAACAACAGCTGCACAATTGGAGTATCGATCTTAGCACCTGTGTGGCAATCACAAACAACAGCTGCACAATCAGAGTATCACTCAGCTCCTGTATGGTAATCGATAGTCCGTATGTCCATCATTGATGTGATTGGCTCCTCACGGTTGACACCTGGCATCTGCGGGTAGGGAGAAGGGGAATAGATTGATGTGGGTGAGGAGTGAATGGTGGTGGGTTACAGGATAGTGATGGGAAAGGGAGTGGTAGTGAGGTAAGGGGTGATGGGTTGATAGTGGCAGGGAAGAGGAAGAGGGGGAGGAGAGGAGGACGAGAAGGAAGGGAGGCTATATGACACAAAGCTTTTTCACTGGAAGTCTGAGGGACTGAAGGGGGGGAGAGAGAAATTTAACACTTAGCTTCGTATTGAATATCGAGAGAGAGAGAGAGAGAGAGAGAGAGAGAGAGAGAGAGAGGAGAAACAGAACGTAAGGAAGAGAGGGTCTCTTGATCTATAATATTGAACCTGTCCTTCAATAGCAACCATTCCCCAAGTCTCTGTATGACCCCCAACGGGTTTAGCCCTCCCACAATCTCATTGTTTGCTACTAGTGAGGAAAAGGCACAAACGTTTCGGCGTAAGCTTTCATTGTAACGGCGTTTCGCTCTGAAGAGCTTCAGGACTATTAAAGCTCTACACAGAGCGAACCATGACTTGATAAAGCTCTACACAGACCTAAACATCATAAAGCTCTACACAGAGCGAAATGTTGCTTCAGGCTTGTTCTGCATCATTTCCTTCTTGCTGTCGACAGTCTACTTGTAATATCAACGATACGCAAAACAACCACAGGGGGAGTTGGAAGATAGCTCTAGGCCTTTCATGTTGCAATCAAGACATCAGGAGCTTGAAGTGTTGCAGAAATAAGTAGCAAATCTACGACTTCCTACTTATTTCTGCAACACTGCAAGCTCCTGATGTCTTGAGTGCAACACGAAAGGCCTACGTTACCTTTCAGCTCCCCCGTGTGTTTTGCTTCTTGTGTTGCTTGTTCGCAACACAAGAAGATGTAACAAAGTTGGTAGAATTACCGACAATATGTAAAGTAAAAGGACACAAGTGCAACTAATGTGACATTTTATTGTGGCAACGTTTCGCTCTCCAGGAGCTTTGTCAAGCCTGGAGAGCGAAACGTTGCCACTATAAAATGTCACATTAGTTGCACTTGTGTCCTTTTACCATGACAAGTTGAAGTATTAGCCACAAGTGCAATAATTGGGTATCTTTATTACGAAGACCTTTGCTCAACCAGTGACTTTATTGATGAAGCCATTGGTTGGCGAAACGTGTAATATATACCTGCCTGGAGTCTGCCTGTGGTAGATCACGGCCTTCACGACCCAGTCCCAGTACTCAGTTTAGAACCCACAGTACACCTGGTCTGGGATCAGGCCACGGGGAGGGGGGCGTTGACCACCCGAAAAGGGTACAAAGTAAACAACTCTGATCTCAGTAGACATTCCAAGTGGCAGGAAAGTCAGTGTCTCTCTCAGTACCCCAAAGTAGGGAGAAAATACCTCACCCAAACAGTTTATGTTCTGGCCTCCTTCAGACGTACACACAAGACTGACACTATAACATTTTTAGACCTCCACAGATTGAGCAAATGTTTTTTTATCACAAGCGATTCAGGCAGTTGGCCCAAAAGAAAAACTTACCACATTCACCCATACTGTCTTGAAGGGTGGCTTTACACTACAGTTTTTAAACTGCAACATTAACACCCCTCTTTTAAAGTCATTAAATTACATATGTCGTGTCGAATAGGTAAAACTTGCAATTTTGGCTCTTCTTGCCGAATAAGGCAAGCGAAAATTTGTGTATGCAGTAATTTCGTAAAATCATTCTGAATTTAACTAAAAAAAATATTTCATTGTTTATTATTGAATTATCGTAAACTTATCTAAAATATATTTAGTTGGATTAGGCTAAATTAAATTGCGCTTGTTATGATAAGGTTAGGTAAGATTTATATGGTTCTTTTGATACAAAATTATTAATTTTTACATTAACATATATGAAAAATATAACTACTGATACCAATAACAAAATCCCCCCAACAAACACAGAATACAACCTCGTTCATATTTGCTAATATACAGGGCCTTAAGCCATCCACCAACAACAAAATACCTTTTATCAGTGGACTTCTCGAGGAGTCTAATGCAATGTTTGCAGCCTTCACAGAGACTCGCACAAAAGATCACTTTGACAGTGAAATATGGATAAGTGGTTACAACCTTTTTAGATGCGACAGAAAAAACAGGCAACAAGGGGGGGTTGGCCTGTATGTCAAAGAGTCCCTTATCTGCACGGAGTTGCTGAACACCACAAATGAGGTAGTTGAAGTTCTATCAATAAAGATCGAGAACCAAAACCTAGTCATTGTGGTTGTATACAAGCCACCAGATGCAACCTCACAACAGTTCAAGGAACAGCTACTGAAAATTGATTACTGTTTGGAAAACCTTCCAGCTCCATCCCCAAACATCTTACTGCTTGGTGATTTCAACCTAAGGCATACAAAATGGAAGAATGTAGCAAATAATGTTATAGCTGAAACAATCCCCGGAGGTAGCGCAGATGAAAGGTCACACACACATGAGCTACTAAGTCTCTGCGAAAAACACACCTTAAGCCAGCAGATAGTGGAGCCAACAAGACTAGAAAACACACTTGACCTTATCTTCACAAATAATGAGGACCTGATAAGAGACATAAGAATATCAAAAACAACTAATTCTGATCACAATCTAATCGAAGTCCAGACGTACATGCATAGGGGTCCTGAACAGCAGAATGCATGTACCTGTGAAGGTGTCTTCACAAAATACAATTTCAACAACAAGAACATCAACTGGGACCAGGTAAACCATGTCCTAAACGAAACATGTTGGGAAGATGTCTTAAATGACATGGATCCAAACCAGTGCCTTGAAAGGATCAACTTCCTGGCAGCCAAAGCATGTTCTAGGCATATTCCCCTAAGAAAGAAGAAGAGCAGGAGTAAACTGGAGAGAGAAAGACACTCCCTCTACAGAAGACGACGAAGAGTCACTGAGCTCCTCAGGAGTGCTAGAATATCTGATACACGAAAGGAGGTGCTGACCAGGGAAGTGGAAACTATCGAACTTAAGTTAAATGACACTTACAGGAACTAGGAGAGGCAGGAGGAACTTAAAGCTATTAGTGAAATTGAAAGAAATTCAAAATATTTCTTTTCATATGCCAAAAACAAGGCAAATACCTCATCTAGTATCAGGCCCTTACTCAGACGGGATGGGACTTACACAGATGACAACAAGGAAATGAGTGAAATATTGAAATCCCAGTACAACTCTGTGTTTAGTGAACCACTAATCGGTCTGAGGATCGACCACCCAAACGATTTCTTCATGAATGAGCCTCAAAACTCCATAAATGTATGCGAGATTTCCGACATTACCCTAACTCCGATAGATTTCGAAAAAGCCATTGACAACATGCCTATGCACTCAGCCCCGGGCCCAGACTCGTGGAACTCTGTTTTCATTAAGAACTGCAAGAAACCCCTCTCACGTGCCCTAAATACACTGTGGAGGAGGAGCTTGGACATGGGTGAAATTCCACAGTCACTTAAAACAACGGATATAGCCCCACTCCATAAAGGTGGTAACAAAGCATTAGCTAAGAACTATAGACCAATAGCTCTGACGTCCCACATCATAAAAATCTTTTGAAAGAGTGCTAAGAAGCAGGATTGCAAATCACCTGGATTCCCAAAATCTGCACAATCCAGGGCAACATGGGTTCAGGGCAGGTCACTCCTGCCTCTCACAACTACTGGATCACTATGACATGGCCTTGGATGCACTGGAAGAAAATCAGAATGCAGATGTAATATACACAGACTTTGCAAAAGCATTTAACAAATGCGATCATGGCGTAATAGCCCATAAAATACGTGCTAAAGGAATAACTGGGAAAGTGGGGAGATGGATCTTCAACTTCCTAACAGATCGAACACAGAGTAGTGGTCAACAGAGTTAAATCGGAGGCTGCCATAGTGAAGAGCTCTCTTCCACAAGGCACAGTACTCGCCCCCATCTTATTCCTTATCCTCATATCAGACATAGACAGAGATATACACCACAGCACCCTATCATCCTTTGCGGATGATACTAGCATCTTCATGAGGCTGTCATCTGCTGAGGATGCGGTTAACCTCCAAGAAGATATAAACAAAGTTTTCCAGTGGGCAACGGTAAACAATATGATGTTCAATGAGGACAAATTCCAACTACTCCGTTACGGAAAACTGGAGGAGATAATAACTAGAACAGAGTATACTACTGACTCCAGCCATACAATAGAGCGGAAAAATAATGTAAGGGACCTGGGAGTAGTAATGTCTGAGGATCTCACTTTCATGGATCACAATAGTGCCACGATCGCACGTGCAAAGAAAATGATAGGATGGATAATGAGAACTTTCAAAACGAGAGATGCCAAGCCAATGATGATCCTTTTCAAATCACTTGTTCTCTCTAGGCTGGAATACTGCTGTACATTAACATCTCCATTCAAAGCAGGTGAAATCGCAGATCTAGAGAGTGTACAGAGATCCTTTACTGCACGTATAGGTTCTGTCAAGCACCTTAACTACTGGGAACGCTTGGAAGCACTTGACTTGTACTCATTGGAATGCAGGAGGGAGAGAGATATCATAATCTACATTTGGAAAATCTTGGAAGGAATGGTCCCAAATCTGCACACAGAAATCACTCCCTACTAAAGTAAAAGACTGGGCAGTCGATGCAAAATGCCCCCAATAAGAAGTAGGGGCGCCATTGGTACACTAAGGGAAAACACCATAAGTGTCCGGGGCCCAAGACTGTTCAACAGCCTCCCATCAAGCATTAGGGGAATTGCCAATAAGCCCATGGCTGCCTTCAAGAGAAAGCTGGACAGATACCTAAAGTCAGTGCCGGATCAGCTGGGCTGTGGCTCGTACGTTGGACTGTGTGCGGCCAGCAGTAACAGCCTAGTTGATCAGGCCCTGATCCATCGGGAGGCCTGGTCATGGACCGGGCCGCGGGGGCGTTGATCCCCGGAATAACCTCCAGGTATAAGAGAAAATTTTAGAAAGGACTTAATTTTGAACGAGTTCTTGCTAATTGACCAATTGTACCTATATATATGTTCCCATAGGTTCAGAGACCCTTGGCTCATGGGGAAAGAGTGCATCTAAGTTCCTTAAGGAGCTAGGCAAAAGACTCGTCAGGGTAACTAGGGATCCCAGAGCAGCTAGTTTTCTGTGCGGCTTTTCAGAAGGGTAATGCCTGCTGCATTTTGGGCACACACCCCAGCTCTGAGGAGCTGGATGAGATTTTCTCATTATAATCAGTGACAAACACTTAACAATATGTACTAGACATGTATCTCTCACACCTCATGTACTGTATATGCCATCTTTATATTAACAATGTATCTCTTAAATCATTTGTACCATATTATGTAATAAAATATACCTATTGGTAAAAAAGAATGAAAAGATGGGGTGGTAGGGGAAGTGGAATATTCCAGCGGCTTCAGGAAGAAACCCAAATATTCTTCCCTGAAGCCGTTTTATCCACTTCAACGAGGCTGTGGGTCCCACAATTTACACCAGAGGTGGACCCCATATATATATATATATATATATATATATATATATATATATATATATATAGGTAGTAGGTTGGTAGACAGCAACCATCCAGGGAAGTACTACCGTCCTGCCAGATGACTGTGAAACAGAAACCTGCAACTGTTTTGCATGATGGTAAGATTGCTGGTTTCTTTTTCTGTCTCATAAACACGCTAGATAACAGGGATATCTTGCTACTCCTACTTACACTTTGGTCACACTTCACAGACACGCACATGCATAAATATATACATACATCTAGGTTTTTCTCCTTTTTCTAAATAGCTCTTGTTCCTCTTTATTTCTTCTATTGTCCATGGGGAAGTGGAAAAGAATCTTTCCTCCGTAAGCCATGCGTGTTGTATGAGGCGACTAAAATGCCGGGAGCAATGGGCTAGTAACCCCTTCTCCTGTAGACATTTACTAAAAAAGAAAAGAAGAAAAACTTTATAAAACTGGGGTGCTTAAATGTGCGTGGATGTAGTGCGGATGACAAGAAACAGATGATTGCTGATGTTATGAATGAAAAGAAGTTGGATGTCCTGGCCCTAAGCGAAACAAAGCTGAAGGGGGTAGGGGAGTTTCGGTGGGGGGAAATAAATGGGATTAAATCTGGAGTATCTGAGAGAGTTAGAGCAAAGGAAGGGGTAGCAGTTAGTTTAGTTTAATATGTTTATTATGCACCCCATACCCATCCTGTGGGCGGTAGTCAAAAGATTACAGAGGTACATAATTGGTCCAGGGACTGGACTCCAAAGTTTTGATAGCTGAGCAAGTTACAGAGGTAATGAACTCACAATTTACAAAGGTAATGAACTCCAGGTAAGTCTGGTCACAATCATGACAAGTTACAAAGGTATTTACAGATTACAGAGGTACGTAATGGGTCCAGGGACTGGGCCCCCAAAGTTTTGATAGCTGAACTAGGTACAAAGGTAATGAGCTCACAAGTTACAAAGGTAATGAATTCTGTAGAATGGTTACTTACGTTTATACTTTGGCTACAATCATGAACAAATTATAGAGTAATGAGCAATTCACACTTCCACACCCGGTCACAACTGTAATGAGTTATTGGTGCAAATATTGATTGTTGAGTCACACACACCACACACACACACACACACACACACACACACACACACACACACACACACACACACACACACATGTGGATTAAAGTAAAGGTTGGATGCGAGAAGTGGGTCATAATAAGCGTGTATGCAGCTGGAGAAGAGAGGAATGCAGAGGAGAGAGAGAGGTTTTGGGAGATGTTAAGTGAATGTATAGGAGCCTTTGAACCAAGTGAGAGAGTAATTGTGGTAGGGGACCTGAATGCTAAAGTAGGAGAAACTTTTAGAGAGGGTGTGGTAGGTAAGTTTGGGGTGCCAGGTGTAAATGATAATGGGAGCCCTTTGATTGAACTTTGTATAGAAAGGGGTTTGGTTATAGGTATTACATATTTTAAGAAAGAGGATAAATAAGTATACAAGATATGATGTAGGGCGAAATGACAGTTTGTTGGATTATGTATTGGTAGATAAAAGACTGTTGAGTAGACTTCAGGATGTACACGTTTATAGAGGGGCCACAGATATATCAGATCACTTTCTAGTTGTAGCTACACTGAGAGTAAAAGGTAGATGGGATACAAGGAGAATAGAAGCATCAGGGAAGAGAGAGGTGAAGGTTTATAAACTAAAAGAGGAGGCAGTTAGGGTAAGATATAAACAGCTATTAGAGGATAGATGGGCTAATGAGAGCATAGGCAATGGGGTCGAAGAGGTATGGGGTAGGTTTAAAAATGTAGTGTTAGAGTGTTCAGCAGAAGTTTGTGGTTACAGGAAAGTGGGTGCGGGAGGGAAGAGGAGCGATTGGTGGAATGATGTGAAGAGAGTAGTAAGGGAGAAAAAGTTAGCATATGAGAAGTTTTTACAAAGTAGAGGTGATGCAAGGAGGGAAGAGTATATGGAGAAAAAGAGAGAGTTAAGAGAGTGGTGATGCAGTGTAAAAAGAGAGCAAATGAGAGAGTGGGTGAGATGTTATCAACAAATTTTGTTGAAAAATAAGAAAAAGTTTTGGAGTGAGATTAACAAGTTAAGAAAGCCTAGAGAAACAAATGGATTTGTCAGTTAAAAATAGGAGAGGAGAGTTATTAAATGGAGAGTTAGAGGTATTGGGAAGATGGAGGGAATATTTTGAGGAATTGTTAAATGCTGATGAAGATAGGGAAGCTGTGATTTCGTGTATAGGGCAAGGAGGAACAACATCTTGTAGGAGTGAGGAAGAGCCAGTTGTGAGTGTGGGGGAAGTTCGTGAGCAGTAGGTAAAATGAAAGGGGGTAAGGCAGCCGGGATTGATGGGATAAAGATAGAAATGTTAAAAGCAGGTGGGGATATAGTTTTGGAGTGGTTGGTGCAATTATTTAATAAATGTATGGAAGAGGGTAAGGTACCTAGGGATTGGCAGAGAGCATGCATAGTTCCTTTGTATAAAGGCAAAGAGGATAAAAGAGAGTGCAAAAATTATAGGGGGATAAGTCTGTTGAGTATACCTGGCAAAGTGTATGGTAGAGTTATCATTGAAAGAATTAAGAGTAAGACGGAGAATAGGATAGCAGATGAACAAGGAGGCTTTAGGAAAGGTAGGGGGTGTGTGGACCAGGTGTTTACAGTGAAACATATAAGTGAACAGTATTTAGATAAGGCTAAGGAGGTCTTTGTGGCATTTATGGATTTGGAAAAGGCGTATGACAGGGTGGATAGGGGGGCAATGTGGCAGATGTTGCAGGTGTATGGTGTAGGAGGTAGGTTACTGAAAGCAGTGAAGAGTTTTTACGAGGATAGTGAGGCTCAAGTTAGAGTATGTAGGAAAGAGGGAAATTATTTCCCAGTAAAAGTAGGCCTTAGACAAGGATTGTTTATGTCACCGTGGTTAATATATTTATAGAAAGGGGTTTTAAGAGAAGTAAATGCGAGGGTCTTGGCAAGAGGCGTGGAGTTAATAGATAAAGAATCACACATAAAGTGGGAGTTGTCACAGTTGCTCTTTGCTGATGACACTGTGCTCTTGGGAGATTCTGAAGAGAAGTTGCAGAGATTGGTGGATGAATTTGGTAGGGTGTGCAAAAGAAGAAAATTGAAAGTGAATACAGGAAAGAGTGAGGTTATGAGGATAACAAAAAGATTAGGTGATGAAAGATTGGATATCAGATTGGAGGGAGAGAGTATGGAGGAGGTGAATGTATTCAGATATTTGGGAGTGGATGCGTCAGCGGATGGGTCTATGAAAGATGAGGTGAATCATAGAATTGACGAGGGGAAAAGGGTGAGTGGTGCACTTAGGAGTCTGTGGAGACAAAGAACTTTGTCCTTGGAGGCAAGAAGGGGAATGTATGAGAGTATAGTTTTACCAACGCTCTTATATGGGTGGTGAAGCATGGGTGATGAATGTTGCAGCGAGAAGAAGGCTGGAGGCAGTGGAGATGTCATGTCTGAGAGCAATGTGTGGGTGTGAATATAATGCAGAGAATTCGTAGTTTGGAAGTTAGAGGAGGTGCGGGATTACCAAAACTGTTGTCCAGAGGGCTGAGGAAGGGTTGTTGAGGTTGGTTCGGACATGTGGAGAGAATGGAGCGAAACAGAATAACTTCAAGAGTGTATCAGTCTGTAGTGGAAGGAGGCGGGGTAGGGGTCGGCCTAAGAAAGGTTGGAGGGAGGGGGTAAAGGAGGTTTTGTGTGCGAGGGGCTTGGACTTCCAGCAGGTATGCGTGAGCGTGTTTGATAGGAGTGAATGGAGACAAATGGTTTTTAATACTTGACGTGCTGTTGGAGTGTGAGCAAAGTAACATTTATGAAGGGGTTCAGGGAAACCGGCAGGCCGGACTTTAGTCCTGGAGATGGGAAGTACAGTGCCTGCACTCTGAAGGAGGGGTGTTAATGTTGCAGTTTAAAAACTGTAGTGTAAAGCACCCTTCTGGCAAGACAGTGATGGAGTGAATGATGGTGAAAGTTTTTCTTTTTCGGGCCACCCTGCCTTGGTGGGAATCGGCCAGTGTGATAATATATATATATATATATGCATATACATATACATACATATACATACATATACGTACATACATACATATACATACATACATACATACATACATATACATACATACATACATACATATACATACATACATATACATACATATACATACACTTGAAGGTGAATATCTTTTATCGTCTGTTCAGTATTTCGGTCCTAGGACCTTGGCCACTCACAGGTTCTAGGAGGGAAACGTGTATGCAAATGTATTCACAGGAGACGTTTCGTCCATAATCTTAGTATCAGTGCACCTTCTACCATCTACTTTCTACCATGTATTAATGATTGATGTTTTGCATGTGTTAGTAACTTGTTAAGGTCTGTTGTAAACCTGGGAACGTAATTTATTTTTCAGTGATCAGATTGTGAAGTGCGAGGCTGGGAATTTTGACCTCTCTTCTCCGAGAGGTTAAAAGGCTTTAGTTTCAAAGGGCAAGAAGCAACGCAACTTATCCTCCACCCACCCAGCAGCAGCAGCAGAATAATAATATAATAATAATAATAATAATAATAATAGCTTCAGCAACCAGTACTAGCAGCAACGACAGCGGGTAGTAGTAGTAGTCATCGTTCCACTACCCACCACCACTACCACTCACCACTACAACCACTACCACTCACCACAACCACTACCACTCACCACTACAACCACTACCACTCACCACTACAACCACTACCACTCACCACTACAACCACTACCACTCACCACTACAACCACTACCACTCATCACTACAACCACTACCACTCACCACTACAACCACTACCACTCACCACTACAACCACTACCACTCACCACTACAACCACTACCACTCATCACTACAACCACTACCACTCACCACTACAACCACTACCACTCATCACTACAACCACTACCACTCACCACAGCCACTACCACTCACCACTACAACCACTACCACTCATCACTACAACCACTACCACTCATCACTACAACCACTACCACTCACCACTACAACCACTACCACTCACCACTACAACCACTACCACTCACCACTACAACCACTACCACTCACCACAACCACTACCACTCATCACTACAACCACTACCACTCACCACTACAACCACTACCACTCACCACTACAAACCACTACCACTCATCACTACAACCACTACCACTCACCACTACAACCACTACCACTCACCACTACAACCACTACCACTCATCACTACAACCACTACCACTCACCACAGCCACTACCACTCACCACTACAACCACTACCACTCACCACTACAACCACTACCACTCACCACTACAACCACTACCACTCACCACTACAACCACTACCACTCACCACTACAACCACTACCACTCACCACTACAACCACTACCACTCATCACTACAACCACTACCACTCACCACAGCCACTACCACTCACCACTACAACCACTACCACTCATCACTACAACCACTACCACTCATCACTACAACCACTACCACTCATCACTACAACCACTACCCACCACAGCCCACCACTAAAACCACTACCCACCACAGCCCACCACTAAAACCACTACCCACCACCACCCACCACCACAACCCACCACCATAACCACTACCACCCATTCGCAGCACACCACACGTGTAACCGTATATCCTAGGCGCGCTGGTAACCCCCGTATCCGGCCTTTCAGAGTCTGTAAGAAACACTTCAGACGCCATCTCTATCACCTTATGCAACGTGGAAAACTCTGGTGTATTAGGTATCCCCTAAGGGATACCTCTAAGTGGTTGCCTGACTTTTTCTCTCCAAAATTTTCGTTTATATGTTGAGAACGCCTCATCCGATCGGTTTCAAATCTTCATTGATGGTTTACTGTAAGGGGGGATTATGGTACCTATAACCTTTGGTGTATGTGGGTTCCCGCTGCTCAGTGTTACATAGCTCGTTCCTGAAATTATATTTCCATACGATACCTTAGGAAAACCTCTTCTGATTTATTTTAGATTTTGCAAAAGAAAAAAAAAACTTTTCTGATGGCTTCAAAATTTACACACACACATACACCAAAAAAATCTAATCGGCTTCAGAGTTCCAAAAAAAATGCTTATCATTTTGTCGATGTGTGTAAAATATTGTGAAATATTTTTCACGTTAAATATATTTATATATCTTTTGAATGGCTTCAGTATTTAATAGCTGCTTCCACGATGCTGTGTCAACATGCGTGGCCCAAGACTCTTCAACCTGCTACCAACAGATATCGGAAATATTGCCGCAACAAATGTTCAAGAAGACTCTGGAACACTACCTTCACCCGATGAAAGATCAGTCAGGCTATGATCGCCGTGTGGACCAGCGGGATGCCTGCAGCAGCAGCAACCTGCTTGAGCAGGTGGTCACCGGATAAGTCTATCCAGGCCGAACTGCAAGAGAACACTTGAAACTAGTCACTGGTAAATAGTACGTAATGGTCATCAGTTGAGACCAAAGGAGCTTGAAGACTGCCATTTGGGACCAAAGGAGCTTGAAGACTGCCATTTGGGACCAAAGGAGCTTGAAGACCACCATTTGGGACCAAAGGAGCTTGAAGACCACCATTTGGGACCAAAGGAGCTTGAAGACCACCATTTGGGACCAAAGGAGCTTGAAGACCACCATTTGGGACCAAAGGAGCTTGAAGACCACCATTTGGGACCAAAGGAGCTTGAAGACCCACCATTTGGGACCAAAGGAGCTTGAAGACCACCATTTGGGACCAAAGGAGCTTGAAGACCACCATTTGGGACCAAAGGAGCTTGAAGACCACCATTTGGGACCAAAGGAGCTTGAAGACCACCATTTGGGACCAAAGGAGCTTGAAGACCACCATTTGGGACCAAAGGAGCTTGAAGACCACCATTTGGGACCAAAGAGCTTGAAGACCACCATTTGGGACCAAAGGAGCTTGAAGACCACCATTTGGGACCAAAGGAGCTTGAAGACCACCATTTGGGACCAAAGGAGCTTGAAGACCACCATTTGGGACCAAAGGAGCTTGAAGACCACCATTTGGGACCAAAGGAGCTTGAAGACCACCATTTGGGACCAAAGGAGCTTGAAGACCACCATTTGGGACCAAAGGAGCTTGAAGACCACCATTTGGGACCAAAGGAGCTTGAAGACCACCATTTGGGACCAAAGGAGCTTGAAGACCACCATTTGGGACCAAAGGAGCTTGCAGACCACCATTTGGGACCAAAGGAGCTTGCAGACCACCATTTGGGACCAAAGGAGCTTGCGGACCACCATTTGGGACCAAAGGAGCTTGCAGACCACCATTTGGGACCAAAGGAGCTTGCAGACCACCATTTTGGGACCAAAGGAGCTTGCAGACCACCATTTGGGACCAAAGGAGCTTGCAGACCATTTGGGACCAAAGGAGCTTGCAGACCACCATTTGGGACCAAAGGAGCTTGCAGACCACCATTTGGGACCAAAGGAGCTTGCAGACCACCATTTGGGACCAAAGGAGCTTGCAGACCACCATTTGGGACCAAAGGAGCTTGCAGACCACCATTTGGGACCAAAGGAGCTTGAAGACCACCATTTGGGACCAAAGGAGCTTGAAGACCACCATTTGGGACCAAAGGAGCTTGAAGACCACCATTTGGGACCAAAGGAGCTTGAAGACCACCATTTGGGACCAAAGGAGCTTGAAGACCACCAGTTGGGACCAAAGGAGCTTGAAGACCACCAGTTGGGACCAAAGGAGCTGGAAGTCCACCAGTTGGGACCAAAGGAGCTGGAAGTCCACCAGTTGGGACCAAAGGAGCTGGAAGTCCACCAGTTGAGACCAAAGGAGCTCGAAGACCACCAGTTGAGACCAAAGGAGCTGGAAGACCACCAGTTGAGACCAAAGGAGCTGGAAGACCACCAGTTGAGACCAAAGGAGCTGGAAGACCACCAGTTGAGACCAAAGGAGCTGGAAGACCACCAGTTGAGACCAAAGCTTGAAGACCACCAGTTGAGACCAAAGGAGCTTGAAGACCTCCAGTTGAGACCAAAGAGAAGCGACAACTGTTGAAGCTGAAGGGGATTTAAAAACACTCGGTAGAATCAAAGGGTTAAACTATGAAAGGGTCGCCCTCTCTACCCCTCAAGGGGGCAGTGTAAAGAGTCATAGTACTGTCAGACCAAAGTAGTTGTGTGTGTGTGTGTCTATACCCACTGTGGGTGGTAGTCACTCCATACCCCCGGTGTGGGTGGTAGTCACTCCATACCCCCGGTGTGGGTGGTAGTCACTCCATACCCCCGGTGTGGGTGGTAGTCACTCCATACCCCCGGTGTGGGTGGTAGTCACTCCATACCCACGGTGTGGGTGGTAGTCACTCCATACCCACGGTGTGGGTGGTAGTCACTCCACACCCACGGTGTGGGTGGTAGTCACTCCATACCCATGGTGTGGGTGGTAGTCACTCCATACCCATGGTGTGGGTGGTAGTCACTCCATACCCATGGTGTGGGTGGTAGTCACTCCATACCCCCGGTGTGGGTGGTAGTCACTCCATACCCACGGTGTGGGTGGTAGTCACTCCATACCCACGGTGTGGGTGGTAGTCACTCCACACCCACGGTGTGGGTGGTAGTCACTCCATACCCATGGTGTGGGTGGTAGTCACTCCATACCCCCGGTGTGGGTGGTAGTCACTCCATACCCCCGGTGTGGGTGGTAGTCACTCCATACCCCCGGTGTGGGTGGTAGTCACTCCATACCCACGGTGTGGGTGGTAGTCACTCCATACCCACGGTGTGGGTGGTAGTCACTCCACACCCACGGTGTGGGTGGTAGTCACTCCATACCCATGGTGTGGGTGGTAGTCACTCCATACCCATGGTGTGGGTGGTAGTCACTCCATACCCATGGTGTGGGTGGTAGTTACTTCATACCCATGGTGTGGGTGGTAGTCACTCCATACGCATGGTGTGGATGGTAGTCACTTCATACCCATGGTGTGGGTGGTGGTCAAGGTTACGTAGGCACTAGCTGTTGATTTTCATGTACCTACGTACTTGTGTATCTATGTACCTATCGTTGTACTCCCAGGCACATCCTTTTTCCGTCACTACTTGCCTTCCTCACCTCCTCCCCTCCGATCTCCCTCTTCATTCTTCCCTCCTCTCACCCCCACCTCCCCACACAGTAGTTTACAGACAGGTGTCTGCTGGTAGTTCCGGTCTCCACCTTCAAGAACCGGACCTTGCATGAGCATTGGGGAGGTACAGGTGAAAATAAACTCACTCCCTCTCTATATCCACTCCATTACCCTCCCCAACTCATCATTTGCCCACCCCTATCACACAGACGGCTGACTTGTTGAAAAAAAAATATGTATATATATATATATATATATATATATATATATATATAATATATATATATATATATATATATATATATATATATCTGGTCTTTTACACTAACTTTTTCATACAGGATTCAAAATGTCTCTCTCTCTCTCTCTCTCTCTCTCTCTTTGTTTAAGAAATTCAAGTGTAAACAAAGATGGTATCCTTTTAACCCTGTGAAGCAGATCTGTGCACTGGCATGCGAGTTGTGGATATACCCCACCACTCCTGCCTGCATTCCTCGCATTCCCAGGCTTGCAGCATGCCTCTGGGCATCGTCTTGGGAATGCCCACCCTAACAGAGGGGCGCTTCACACTACTACTAGTCTTGGGGGAAGGTGTTCCTCTAGGATTTCTCTTTCTTTCTCTCCCTCTCTATATCCCCCTCTCTCCTGTTGCTAAGATGAAATTATTGCCACCGAAGTGGCTGGTTTATTGTGCACCACATATCCATCCTGTGGATGGTAGTGCAAGAGCATGTGGATGCACAAAAGGCCCAGGAACTAGGCCTCTAGATTTATATCAACAGTTGACTTATCTGTTGCAAGTAAATTTAGGAAATTTGCTTAATATGTCTGTTATCTTATGTTCACTAATGAGATATTTTGACATATTACATAGATCATTATACTGTCTATCTTTATAATCTTCAGTAAGTGGACAATTAAGCACATAGTGTTGAAGATAGTAACCATAAGACTGACCACATACTTTGCATTTAGTTTTTGATCATTATCTGTCTGCTAACCAAGCCTAAGCCTGGCTACTACATCATCATTGCAAGTTACTCCATAAATGTACTTATCTACGATCATTTTATCGTAGTGAGTTATAGATCTACTCAGGCTTCTAATTGCATTCCTATAACATTGTTTCAGTATTAATTTATCTCCTAATATTATTCCCAATGTTAGACACAGTCACACCAGTTACACTACATTTTCCTTCTGGGTACTTTTTTTTTTTTTTTTTTTTTTGGCAAACGTATCAACTTTTCCATTGAGAAATCTAGTGTAGGATGGAATCCATAACATTTGTACATTAATTCATTTTCCTTGGATTTTTAATATCTTTATCTAGCTTTCCCAATGGACATGCTGTTAGCTGTGTTTTTTTTTCTCTCTCCTTAATTCTCCTTAATTCCTTGTGCGAAATGAATATGGACATACAGCAACACTACAATATTTCTACTGGTCGATTTTGACTCTAATCTGAGACTTTGAAATAAGAGCTAGAGAGAGAGAGAGAGAGTGAATTTAGGCCAGGAGAAAAACTTTGGAGTGGTTCGTGGTGGAGTAAAAATTGTGCTTTGACTCAAGGGTTTGAGGAGGAAGTTTCAAGGAGGTGTTGAACTTGCAAGATGTTAATATGAAGCTGACCTCATTCACCTCAAGAGTGGGAGAGATCTCTTCCATCGCCCCAGGAGTGGGAGAGATCTCTTCCCTCACCCCAGGAGTGGGAGAGATCTCTTCCATCACCCCAGGAGTGGAAGAGATCTCTTCCCTCACCCCAGGAGTGGGAGAGATCTCTTCCATCGCCCCAGGAGTGGGAGAGATCTCTTCCCTCACCCCAGGAGTGGGAGAGATCTCTTCCCTCACCCCAGGAGTGGGAGAGATCTCTTCCATCGCCCCAGGAGTGGGAGAGATCTCTTCCATCGCCCCAGGAGTGGGAGAGATCTCTTCCATCGCCCCAGGAGTGGGAGAGATCTCTTCCGTCGCCCCAGGAGTGGGAGAGATCTCTTCCGTCGCCCCAGGAGTGGGAGAGATCTCTTCCGTCGCCCCAGGAGTGGGAGAGATCTCTTCCGTCGCCCCAGGAGTGGGAGAGATCTCTTCCGTCGCCCAGGAGTGGGAGAGATCTCTTCCGTCGCCCCAGGAGTGGGAGAGATCTCTTCCGTCGCCCCAGGAGTGGGAGAGATCTCTTCCGTCGCCCCAGGAGTGGGAGAGATCTCTTCCGTCGCCCCAGGAGTGGGAGAGATCTCTTCCGTCGCCCCAGGAGTGGGAGAGATCTCTTCCGTCGCCCCAGGAGTGGGAGAGATCTCTTCCGTCGCCCCAGGAGTGGGAGAGATCTCTTCCGTCGCCCCA
>NC_069429.1:3870111-3872611 GCF_026875155.1 Cherax quadricarinatus | reverse complement strand
GTTATACACTGTATAAATTATACGGTTATACACGACTCCTTCCTTCCCTCCCTGACTATATTCCTTCCCTCCCTGACTATATTCCTTCCCTCACTGACTATATTCCTTCCCTCACTGACTATATTCCTTCCCTTCCTTCCCTCACTGAATATATTCCTTCCCTTCCTTCCTTCCCTGACTATATTCCTTCCCTTCCTTCCCTCCCTGACTATATTCTCTCCCTCCCTGACTTCTTCCCCTTCATAATTCCCTCCTTCCCCTCACTGACTCCTCTCTTTCCTCGCTAACTCCTACAAGACTACTTCATTCATTCCTGTCTACCTCACTACCTTCCTGACTGTCTACCTCACTACCTTCCTGACTGTCTACCTCACTACCTTCCTGACTGTCTACCTCACTACCTTCCTGACTGTCTACCTCACTACCTTCCTGACTGTCTACCTCACTACCTTCCTGTCTACCTCACTACCTTCCTGACTGTCTACCTCACTACCTTCCTCACTGTCTACCTCATTACCTTCCTCACTGTCTACCTCACTACCTTCCTCACTGTCTACCTCACTACCTTCCTCACTGTCTACCTCATTACCTTCCTGTCTACCTCACTTACCTTCCTGACTGTCTACCTCATTACCTTCCTGTCTACCTCACTACCTTCCTGTCTACCTCACTACCTTCTTGACTGTCTACCTCACTACCTTCTTGACTGTCTACCTCACTACCTTCTTGACTGTCTACCTCACTACCTTCTTGACTGTCTACCTCACTACCTTCTTGACTGTCTACCTCACTACCTTCTTGACTGTCTACCTCACTGCCTTCCTGACTGTCTACCTCACTACCTTCCTGACTGTCTACCTTACTACGTTCCTGACTGTCTACCTCACTACCTTCCTGACTGTCTACCTCACTACCTTCCTGACTGTCTACCTCACTACCTTCCTGACTGTCTACCTCACTACCTTCCTGACTGTCTACCTCACTACCTTCCTGTCTACCTCACTACCTTCCTGTCTACCTCACTACCTTCCTCACTGTACCTCACTACCTTCCTCACTGTCTACCTCACTACCTTCCTCACTGTCTACCTCATTACCTTCCTGTCTACCTCACTACCTTCCTGACTGTCTACCTCATTACCTTCCTGTCTACCTCACTACCTTCCTGTCTACCTCACTACCTTCCTGACTGTCTACCTCACTACCTTCTTGACTGTCTACCTCACTACCTTCTTGACTGTCTACCTCACTGCCTTCTTGACTGTCTACCTCACTGCCTTCCTGACTGTCTACCTCACTGCCTTCCTGACTGTCTACCTCACTACGTTCCTGACTGTCTACCTTACTACGTTCCTGACTGTCTACCTTACTACGTTCCTGTCTGTCTACCTCACTACCTTCCTCACTGTCTACCTTACTACCTTCCTGTCTACCTCATTACCTTCCTGTCTACCTCACTACCTTCCTGTCTACCTTACTACCTTCCTGACTGTTTACTACCTTCCTGACTGTCTACCTCAATACCTTCCTGACTGTCTACCTCACTACCTTCCTGACTGTCTCCTTTCCCCTCTCCTCTCCACTCTTCTCTATTCCCTCTCCTCACCTCTTCCCTCACTCCTCACATCTTCCCCCCTCTCTCTCCTCACATCTTCCCCCCTCTCTCTCCTCACATCTTCCCCCTCCCCCTCTCTCTCTCTCTCCTCACATCTTCCCCTCTCTCCTCTCTCTCTCTCTCCTCACATCTTCCCCCCCCCTCTCTCTCTCTCCTCACATCTTACCCCTCTCTCTCTCTCCTTCCTCTCCTCCCTCTCTCTCCTCACATCTTCCCCCCCTCTCTCTCTCATCCTCTTCCCTCTCTCTCCTCCCTCTCCCTCCTCCTCACTTCTTCCCCCCTCTCTCTCCTCACCTCTTCCCTCTCTCTCCTCACCTCTTCCCTCTCTCCTCACCTCTTCCCTCTCTCTCCTCACCTCTTCCCTCACTCCTCACATCTTTCCCCCCTCCCTTCCCCCACCTCTTCCTTAGTAATAGTTTAAAGTGGTATTTCTTGGTTTAGCGGAGTCCAGCTCTTAGGATGAGTCTCGTCAACAAGAGAGAAGAATCACCATAAAATCTACACCAGAGAGAGTAGAAAGTAGGTTCCTGACACGCATGTACTCTCACGGCGTCCGTCCGTGTACGTGCGTGTCAAATATGTACGCACTTCTAGAGGAGGTATTACCCTCATGAGTTTAGGAAGCTCTCTCTCTCTCTCTCTCTCTCTCTCTCTCTCTCTCTCTCTCTCTCTCTCTCTCTTCTCCTCTCTCTCTGACCACACACACACACACTACACACACACACACACTACACACACCCCACACACACACACACACACACACACAACAAACACACTACCCCACACACACACACACACACACACACACACACACACACACAACACACACCCCACACACACACACACAACAAACACTACACACACACACACACAACAAACACACTAC
>NC_069429.1:3845111-3867611 GCF_026875155.1 Cherax quadricarinatus | reverse complement strand
CTCCATCTACCTTTCAACAATTTTCACTGTTTTCCTGTGTCTTTTAGCATGTTTCACAGTGTCCGTGTACGTTTCAGCACGTTCATGTACGTTATAACACGTTTCAATATACCCATGTACGTTTCACTGGTTCGTGTACGTTTCAGAATTGTTCACCTGGGTTCGTGTGCGTTTCATCATGGTTCACCTGGGTTCGTGTACGTTTCAGAATGGTTCACTTGGGTTCGTGTACGTTTCAGCACCTTCCGGTTTATCCATGTACGTTTCCGTATTTTCACGAACGATTACTTGGTAATTATCTTATTATATTGCCTCGCAGATTATCAAGATTACGAAAAATATCCCGAATTCTACTTTCACCCGCAAATTATCCGATGATGGGAGTCATTTGAGGGTAATTTGTGTAAAGGAAAGTTGGGTCGATCATTTAAGTGTCATTCTTGAATTAATGGGGGAGGGGGGAGGCAGAAAATTGTGTGTGTGTGTATAATAGTTACTAGTTGTCAGAGGCACTTACCGATAAACACTTGACTGTTTCGTGTGTGTATGTGTGTGTGTGTGTGTGTGTGTGTGTGTGTGTACTCACCTATTTGTGGTTGCAGGGATCTGTTCACAGCTCCTGGCTCATGTGTAGTGTATGTATGAGTGTGTGTGTGTGTGTTTGTTACACAGAAAGATCGCAGTCAGCAGGATTCGAACCTACGTCAGTGAAGGCTTACAAGGTTCCCAAGTGACGCTCTAGACCACTCGGCCACATATTCCTCAAATGCTGGGCAGCCTTATTTACAAGCCATGTTTCTCCCAGCTCGGGCACACCAGTGGGTCTTAAGCAAGGTTTCAAGCTATTCCATTCCCCTCCTGTATGTTCTGACCTTACAAGCGATTTTTATATCAATGCACCACGCAGAAACAAACGGGTAAATACAGAGAAAGATCGCAGTCAGCAGGATTCGAAGCCACGTAAGAGAAGACGAGAAAGGCTAGTGTAAACCTTTGGGACGTTTTGGAACAGATTCACAGCATGAATGTGCAGCCGACAAATCTGCAGCAACTGCGTCATGCTATCATGTCAACATGGACCAGGATCTCTAAGGAATGTTTCCAGCACATTGTTGAATCCATGCCACCAAGAATTTACGTTGTTCTGAGAGCAAAGGCCAGTGAAAGAGTTGGCACTGTTTTTATTTTTGTCACTGAAAAGTGTTGGCACTGAAGACTTCTACATGGCACTGAGACCTACATGTTACTGTGTGGGACTGGCACTCATAGGCGGAGAATTGAGCCTTCACTCCTCTTAGCTGAATGACCCACTGTTCTGTGTGCAGCGTTGACATTCACACGAACTCTCTTCAGGAATGCATACCTCGGCGGCATTCATCCATTGAATGATACAGATTATATCTATCAGAGTGAAAAAATTACCTTTCATACTTAAGGTTTTTCAGCGGCCGAGTAGGTCATAGTTGAAGGTAATTGATTAAGGTAATTTAGAGGTGATTGAAGGTAAGTGATTGTTAGTGGGAAGGCTATTGTGTGTGACAGAATAGCCTTCACCTGATTTTGGGTTGATGCAGTAGTTCCCAGTCCTTCTTGTTGATTGATTGTTCAACCAGGTTGTTGCTGGTGGCTCACTGGTCGACAGGGCCATCACAGCCTGGTTGATCTGGCACTCGCTGGAGGCAGTGATTTAAGTTTTCTTTTAAAAAGTTCAACATTTGCTGCGGTAATATTTTTGATATCTGCTGGTAGCAGGTTCAAGAATCTTGAACCACGCATGTTGACAGTGTTCTCTTATTGTGCCCCCTGCTTTTATCTGGGATTATGTTACACTTCCTCCCATATCTCTCACTCTAATAAGTTGTTATTGTTCCCAGCATTACCAATAGACCCCTGTCTGTCTTCAAGAGGGAGCTGGACAGGTACCTAAACTCAATTCCTGACCAGCCGGGCTGTGGTTCGTATGTCGGTTTGCGTGCGGCCAACGGTAGCATCCTGGTTGATCAGGCCCTGATCCATCGCGAGGCCTGGCAATGAACCGGGCCGCGGGGGCGTTGACCCCCGAAACACCCTCCAGGTGTACTCCAGGTATGGTGCCCTTGCTTTTATTTGGGTTTTCTCTCATTCCAGTAAGTTGTGGTAGTGTGTAGTGTTGGAAGATAGCCCTCCAGTATCTTCCATGTATAATTGCGTATAATACAGCGAGTACATGAAGCATTCCTATTAGCTTAAAGATTAATCGGTTCTATGTGGGCAGTAAACACTATTTTTCCCAGTTCTGCTATCTTGCCCACACTGAACAAATTCGTCAACACTGAACACTACTCCAAGCGAAGGAGCACAAGTGACTCCTTTGGCACTGTATCCCATGTTTTGAATGTTCTCATTTTCCACTGTCTTTTTCCTGACTGTTGCTGATCCTTGGGATGTTGCATGGTGTTGTTGGCGTTGTATGTTCATTGTTACATTGCTGTTCTCGTGATTAATGGAGGGAGGATCGAGCCTCCACTCGTCCTTGCACTGAATGACCCACACGGGTTTAGCTCCTCACGTATATATGTTAATGGGGCTGTCACATGTTGAAAAGCCTCGTCCACGCTGTTATGTCTCTGAAATTGTTGTTCTATTGTTACAGTAGTTGTTGTTCCATTGAATTACTTTCTCCCCCCTCCCTCCCTCCCTCCCCTTCTCCCTGTTTCCCACTCTCCCACCCCTCCCTCTCTCCTCCATTCTTCCTGTCTGTCTGTCTGTCTCTCTCTCTCTCTCTCTCTCTCTCTCTCTCTCTCTCTCTCTCTCTTAACTTTATTGACAAGCTATTTACAGGTTAAGGATTCCTAACTTTATTGACAAGCTAAGAGCTGTTCCCTACATCAGCTCATTTGAAAGCATTTTTATTGTTATGAAACATACAAGTAGGAAACAGGATGAAGTTGGAGCCATCTGTGGGCCAGCATTTTCATCTGATCAACTGTCTTTATCTCGTTGACATCATAATGGTGTACGAATGTGTTCCATACTCGAGTCATCCTGAGAACAAATGATCTTAGATGAAGAGATGTTCTGGAGAAGGTTACAGCCAGAGTGAAGTTGCTGCTTTCTGCCCGTCTTGTGGTATAGAAACTTGCATCACGCTGTCCTCGAAGTGGATCCAAGTGTGGTACTTTTACAATATTGGCCTTGTACATAACAGTAAGGCCACCCACATCCCTCCTGTGTTTAAAGCTCTGCTGAAATGACAGATCTATCCAGGATTGGTCCAGGCGAGAGATGAGACCTCTTGCACTGTTCTCTACTCTGTCAAGCAGTCGCAGATGAGAAGGGAGGCAGGCGAACCAAGAAAGTGGAGCATACTCAAGGTGTGAGCGTACTTGTGCCTCATACAAAATCTTGCAACCCCTGCTGTCAAGCAGATGCAAGATACGGCGAAGTGCTGTAAGCTTCCTGGCTGCCTTGTTTGCAAGATTTACAACGTGGTTTTTCATGGTCAGTTTGGAGTCAAATTTCACCCCAAGGATATCAACTTCTTCCCCAGGTGCCAACACCCTCTCAGTCATCCCTACTACTGCACCGGCATTACCATCTTGGTGCCTGGAGATCATCATTTGTGATTCTCTCTCTCTCTCTCTCTCTCTCTCTCTCTCTCTCTCTCTCTCTCTCTCTCTCTCTCTCTCTCTCTCTTTTTACACAGGGTTTGACAAGGTTAAGGATCCCTAGCTTTATTGACAAGCTATTTACAGGTTAAGGATTCCTAATTTTATTGGCAAGCTAAGAGCTGTTACCTACATCAGCTCATTTGAAAGCATTTTTATTGTTATGAGACATACAAGTAGGGAACATGATGAAGTTGGAGCCATCTGTGGGCCAGCATTTTCATTTGATCAACTGACTTTATCTCGTTGACATCATTATGCTGTACGAATGTGTTCCATACTCGAGTCATCCTGGGTATATAGGATCTCAGATGGAGTGAAGTTCTGGAGAAGGGTACAGCCAGAGTGAAGTTGCTGCTTTCTGCCCGTCTTGTGGCATAAAAGCTTGTTTCACGCTGTCCTCGAAGTGGATCCAAGTGTGGTACTTTGACAATATTGGCCTTGTACATAACAGTAAGGCCACCCACATCCCTCCTGTGTTGAAGGCTCTGCTGAAATGACAGATCTATCCAGGATGGGTCCAGGCGAGAGATGAGACGTCTTGCTCTGTTCTCTACTCTACTCTACTCTCTCTCTCTCTCTCTCTCTCTCTCTCTCTCTCTCTCTCTCTCTCTCTCTCTCTCTCTCTCTCTCTCTCCCCCTCTCCCTCCTGATACAGAAGCCTGTTTCCTATCTGCCATTATTACTTGTACCTTGTATTACTTCCTCCATTCTCTCCCTAATTAATCTTGTGTTTGTTTTCAGCTTTTTTACCTTGTTCGCTCGTGTATTTGATCTTCTCTCCCCTTCAACGAGGGTGCCTCCTTGCCTGCGAAGGGCTCTTGAGTTGAAGAATTGGAGCTGCCTTCTTGGAATGTATGTGATCCCCCCCCCAACACCACCATTAAGAAAGATCCTATATCCGGACTGTTTTAGCGCTTCACCATGAATAGTAAAATTATCAGGAAGACCTGGAAGCAGTGGGCCCACTGAAAGACTAATAATCTAGGAAGACCTGGAAATAATGGGACCACTGAAAGACTAATAATCTAGGAAGACCTGGAAATAATGGGACCACTGAAAGACTAATAATCCAGGAAGACCTGGAAATAATGGGACCACTGAAAGACTAATAATCTAGGAAGACCTGGAAATAATGGGACCACTGAAAGACTAATAATCTAGGAAGACTTGGAAGCAGTGGGCCCACTGAAAGACTAATAATCCAGGAAGACCTGGAAATAATGGGACCACTGAAAGACTAATAATCTAGGAAGACCTGGAAATAATGGGCCCACTGAAAGACTAATAATCTAGGAAGACCTGGAAATAATGGGACCACTGAAAGACTAATAATCTAGGAAGACCTGGAAATAATGGGACCACTGAAAGACTAATAATCTAGGAAGACCTGGAAATAATGGGACCACTGAAGACTAATAATCTAGGAAGACCTGGAAATAATGGGACCACTGAAAGACTAATAATCTAGGAAGACCTGGAATGATGGGCCACTGAAAGACTAATAATCAGGAAGACCTGGAAATAATGGGACCACTGAAAGACTAATAATCTAGGAAGACTTGGAAGCAGTGGGCCCACTGAAAGACTAATAATCCAGGAAGACCTGGAAATAATGGGACCACTGAAAGACTAATAATCTAGGAAGACCTGGAAATAATGGGACCACTGAAAGACTAATAATCTAGGAAGACCTGGAAATAATGGGACCACTGAAAGACTAATAATCAGGAAGACTGGAAATAATGGGACCACTGAAAGACTAATAATCTAGGAAGACCTGGAAATAATGGGACCACTGAAAGACTAATAATCTAGGAAGACTTGGAAGCAGTGGGCCCACTGAAAGACTAATAATCCAGGAAGACCTGGAAATAATGGGACCACTGAAAGACTAATAATCTAGAAGACCTGGAAATAATGGGACCACTGAAAGACTAATAATCTAGGAAGACCTGGAAATAATGGGACCACTGAAAGACTAATAATCCAGGAAGACCTGGAAATAATGGGACCACTGAAAGACTAATAATCTAGGAAGACCTGGAAATAATGGGACCACTGAAAGACTAATAATCTAGGAAGACTTGGAAGCAGTGGGCCCACTGAAAGACTAATAATCCAGAAGACCTGGAAATAATGGGACCACTGAAAGACTAATATCTAGGAAGACCTGGAAATAATGGGACCACTGAAAGACTAATAATCTAGGAAGACCTGGAAATAATGGGACCACTGAAAGACTAATAATCTAGGAAGACCTGGAAATAATGGGACCACTGAAAGACTAATAATCCAGGAAGACCTGGAAATAATGGGACCACTGAAAGACTAATAATCTAGGAAGACCTGGAAATAATGGGACCACTGAAAGACTAATAATCTAGGAAGACTTGGAAGCAGTGGGCCCACTGAAAGACTAATAATCCAGGAAGACCTGGAAATATTGGGACCACTGAAAGACTAATAATCTAGGAAGACTTGGAAGCAGTGGGCCCACTGAAAGACTAATAATCCAGGAAGACCTGGAAATAATGTGACCACTGAAAGACTAATAATCTAGGAAGGCCTGGAAATAATGGAACCACTGAAACACTAATAATCTAGGAAGACCTGGAAATAATGGGACCACTGAAAGACTAATAATCTAGGAAGACTTGGAAGCAGTGGGCCCACTGAAAGACTAATAATCCAGGAAGACCTGGAAATAATGGGACCACTGAAAGACTAATAATCTAGGAAGACCTGGAAATAATGGGACCACTGAAAGACTAATAATCTAGGAAGACCTGGAAATAATGGGACCACTGAAAGACTAATAATCTAGGAAGACCTGGAAATAATGGGACCACTGAAAAGACTAATAATCCAGGAAGACCTGGAAATAATGGGACCACTGAAAGACTAATAATCCAGGAAGACCTGGAAATAATGGGACCACTGAAAGACTAATAATCCAGGAAGACCTGGAAATAATGGGACCACTGAAAGACTAATAATCCAGGAAGACCTGGAAATAATGGGACCACTGAAAGACTAATAATCTCAGGAAGACCTGGAAATAATGGGACCACTGAAAGACTAATAATCTAGGAAGACCTGGAAATAATGGGACCACTGAAAGACTAATAATCTAGGAAGACCTGGAAATAATGGGACCACTGAAAGACTAATAATCCAGGAAGACCTGGAAATAATGGGACCACTGAAAGACTAATAATCCAGGAAGACCTGGAAATAATGGGACCACTGAAAGACTAATAATCCAGATAGTAGAACTAGTCGTACAAGCAACTAACAGATGTGGAAGTCTTGAAGCGGAAACTGGATCACAGCTTGCTGCTGGTGCTGCTTCTTCTCTCTCTCACCCATTCACTCTTACCAGACCAGAATTTATACTGTCATGTAGATCTGTGATGTTATGGTCAAAGTATACCTTATTTTTGATTGTTTCTGATTAGTTCCTCGTTGCTCGTGAAGATAAGATCCATCGTATTCATTCCTAGTGCATTCTGCGATCTGTTTGTGAAAAGTTGGCTCTGAGCCAAGATTCCATTAATACCCTGGTATGTACCTGTTGAGCTAGCTTGCTTCCAGGAACAGTTACTAGGATCTCAATAGAAATAAATCACTTTGTCTGACTGTTTCTTTTTGGGGTTATCCTAGGTAATTTACACATTTTACTATGTATCATAATTTGTGTAACTATTTATCTGTACCTGCCTGGAGTCTACTTGGAGGGTATTCCGGGGATTTTCGCTCCCGCGGCCCGGTCTACGACCAGGCCTCGATGTGGATCAGGACCTGATCAGCCAGGCTGTTATTGCAGGCCGCACGTAGTCCACCGTACGAACCACAGCCCGGCTGATCCGGCACCGACTTTAAGTATCTGCCCACTCCCTCTTGAAGGCGGGCCAGGGGCCTATTGGTAATTCCCCTTATGCATGTGGAGGTGTTGAAACATCGGGGCCGCGGACACTTATGGTTTTCTCTTAGTGTACCATGGCACCCTACTTTCACTGGGGATTTGCCCCAAACCTTCCCCGCCCTTTTACTTTCGTAGGGAGTGATTTCCGGTGCAGATTCAGGCCCATTCCTTGAGGATTTTCAAAAGTGTAGATTTGAAAACATCTCTCTCGCCTGGCGTTCCAGTGACACAAGTAAATTGTTCCAAACTATTTTGTTCCCAGTAGTTGGAGGTGCTTTGTTTTGAAAGGAACTTATTTGTGTAGTATAAGGTTTTTCCTGTAAAACTCTTTTAATTTACCAGAATTTTCTTTACTGTTTATTCAAAAATGGGTTTTATGGTTTTTTAAACATTTGTGGAAACAAACTTGTCTCTCTTACCACCTATAAAACTTGTTGTCTTCACCCATTTCATCAGCAAAAATTTGTGTATGTTTGTGTAAAAAATCCATTGTCGGTTTCGTGTGGTCCCACTACTGTGACATTTACCCAAAATGATATAATGGCTCACCTTTTGCCTCACGCTAATAAATTCCTTTGACCTACCCACGTGCCAGTTCGGGAGAGTGATGACCGTGATTAGAAAGGGGTAAATCTGTGCCCACCCTCCGTACACGTGTCATAATTTACGGAAAACCAGTGGATGTCCTATAGGGCATTTCTCTTCACGCCCACCTTACCCGCGCCCCCCTTCTCTACCTTTGCACCCCACCATCCTCATAACCTTTCCTCTTTCCCCCCGTCCTCATTTCATTTCAATTTTCCCAGGGGGACCGAATGGATATTTTCTGGAGTTTTCAAAATTATTCACGGTCTTCCTCCACCCAGTGGAAATGTGTTTATCAGAAATTGTTTTGTACTTTTGTTGCCAACCCAACGATAGTTATTGTGCACCACTTATCCATCCTGTGGATGTAGTGGTAGTTTATGTGCACCCATTATCCATCCTGTGGTTGTAGTGGCTAGTTTATTGTCACCACTTATCCATCCTGTGGATGGTAGTGGTAGTTATTGTGCACAACATTTTCTCCTGTGCATGGTAGTGGCAGTTTATTGTGCACAACATATTCATCCTGTGGATGGTAGTGGCTATTTATTGTGCCACAACAATATCATCCTGTGGATGGCAGTGGCTATTTATTGTGCACAATATTTCTCCTGTGGAATGGAAAATAGTGGTAGTTTATTTGCAACAACATATTCATCCGTTTGCATGCCAGTTTATTGTGCACCATATATCCATCTTTTTAATAGGAATTTGGCCTAGTTTATTGTGCACCTATATCCATGTGGAGTAGTGCAAGACATGTGGATAGCCATCCAAAAGGCCCAGAAACCTATGCCTCAGATTTTCAATAGGTTGCTTATCTGTTGCGTAAATTTAAATTGTTTAAATTTTCTGTTACTCTATGTTCCCAAATGAAATAATTTTGACAAATACAAATCATTATACCTGTTATCTCATATTTCTCTCATGACAATTTACACATATGTAAAATTTGAACCATTAAGCTCCAAATTTATTTTGCATTTTTTGATTATTACTGTTCTGCAACCGGCCTAACCTGCCTCACAAAAATTACATCCCAAAATTCTTCCATAAAATTTACTATCACCAATTTATCGTGTTAAAATTGCCCCAGGCTTTAACTCCCACCCCATACCACATCCATATTAATTATTTACTTCCCTCTCAAACCATGCCTTCCCATATCCTTACACCAATATCAGTCCTGGCAAGAAGAGATTGAACGAAGGCAGGTAAATGTGTTTCCTCTTATTGGTCCATTTCTCCCCTCTGTTGAGATGGCAGGAAAAAGGGTTTTCTAGCACCCCCGGGACCATAAACCTAGCACCACCCAGGACCATTAAACCTACCCACCACCCAGGGCCCATGATCCTAGCACCACCCAGGACCAGTGCCCTCACCACCAGGACCATTAAACCTAGCAACCCAGGACCACGAACCAGCACCCTCGGCCCATGATCCTAGACCACCCGGACAGTGAACCTAGCACCCCCGGACCAAAAACCCCTTTGCACTACCGGCCAAACCTAGCACCACCAGGACCATGATCCTAGCATCACCCAGGACCATAACCCTCAGCCACCACCCGGGCCCATAAATCCTAGCACCTACCGACCATGAACCTAGCCCCAAAACCCAGAACCCCCATAACCTAGCACCCACCCAGGACCATGATCCTAGCCCCACCCGGACCATGACCCTAGAAACCACCCAGGACCATGACCAGCCCCCCACCCAGGGCCATGATCCTAGCACCAACCAGACCAATGAACTGGCACCCCCAGACCATGATCCTAGCCCACCCAGGACTGAACCCTAGCACCACCCGGGACATAAACCTAGCACCACCCAGGACCAGATCCTAGCACTCCCAGACCAATGAACTAGCACCACCCAGGACCTGACTACACCACTCAGGCCCAAACCTAGCACCACCGGACCATGATTTAGCACCACCCGGACCATAATCCTAGCACCCCCAGGCATATCCTGCACCACCACGACCAGGACCCTAGCCCCCAGGACCATGACCTAGCCCACCCAGGCCAGAACCTAGCACCACCCAGACCTCGGAGTAACATCATCATAGCACTGAGATTAGTCAGCACATCCGGTCAGCAGTAACATCGTTGTGTTAGTGCTTTGTGTGTGTGTATGTTATGCTCGTTTGATGTGGGGTACGTGCTTAAACATGAAGTCCGTGGTTCGATCCCCGGTGCGGATGGAAACATTTGGGCGTGTTACCTTAAAGACACCTGCTGTCACTGTTCACCTATCAATAAGTAGGTACCTGGGTGTTAGTCGACTGGTGTGGGTCGCATCCTGGAGACAAAATTAACCTAAGTTGCGAGAAATGCTCTGCATAACCATGGGCTTTCTATATGGTATGTCAGCTATGGTCTGTATAAGTTTTATCATGTGCTTGAAGAAATACAGATTTTTATTATTATTATATATTATTATATTATTATATTATTTATTAAATTATATTATTATACTATTATTTTCATTGCGTTCTCGTGAGCTCTGGATTATTTGCTACTACTGGGGTGTCGAATCCGGGTTTTTTGCTACTACTGTTTGTCGAATCAGGGTTTTTTGCTACTACTAGGGTGTCGAATCCGGGTTTTTTGCTACTACTGGGGTGTCGAATCAGGGTTTTTTGCTACTACTGGGTGTCGAAATCGGGGTTTTTTGCTACTAACCGGTTTTGTCGAATCAGGGTTTTTTGCTACTACTGGGTGTCGAATCCGGACATTTTGCACTATCTGGGGGGCCCGAACCCGGGAATTTTGCTACACTGGAGTGTCGAATCCGGGCTTTTTGCTACTTCTGGGGTGTCGAATCCGGGCTTTTTGCTACTACTGGGGTGTCGAATCCGGGCTTTTTGCTACTACTGGGGTGTCGAATCTGGGCTTTTTGCTACTACTGGGGTGTCGAATCCGGACATTTTGCTACTACTGGAGTGTCGAATCCGGGCTTTTTGCTACTTTTGGGGTGTCGAATCCGGGCTTTTTGCTACTTCTGGGGTGTCGAATCTGGGTTTTTTCTACTACTGGGGTGTCGAATCCGGGTTTTTTGCTACTACTGGGGTGTCGAATCCGGACATTTTGCTACTTCTGGGGTGTCGAATCCGGGCTTTTTGCTACTTCTGGGGTGTCGAATCCGAGCTTTTTGCTACTTCTGGGGTGTCGAATCCGGGCTTTTTGCTACTTCTGGGGTGTCGAATCCGGGCTTTTTGCTACTTCTGGGGTGTCGAATCCTGGCTTTTTGCTACTACTGGGGTGTCGAATCCAGGCTTTTTGCTACTACTGAGGTGTCGAATCCAGGCTTTTTGCTACTACTGGGGTGTCGAATCCGGACATTTTGCTACTCCTGGGGTGTCGAATCCAGGCTTTTTGCTCAGCCTGTCGACTACTCACGAACAGCCATTGTATTTGTGGCTTCTTGGGCCTTATCATACCCACTCTTACAACTGCGTATGACGTCTTCTGGACACTGTATGACGTGTTCAGTTTTGGCTCAATGTTCTTCTGTTCTCTACCCAGTGTTTTCTTCACTTTCTCCTGACTTTCTCGAGAATGTGAGAACATTCAGTGTACACTGAATGTTTTGTGTAGATTATGGGAAGTGAGCATGTGTACGTGGGAGCGTGTGCAGGTGTGAGCATGTGTACGTGGGAGCGTGTGCAGGTGTGAGCATGTGTACGTGGGAGCGTGTGCAGGTTTGTGAGCATGTGTACGTGGGAGCGTTTTTTAGGTGTGAGCATGTGTACGTGGGAGCGTGTGCAGGTGTGAGCATGTGTACGTGGGAGCGTGTGCAGGTGTGAGCATGTGTACGTGGGAGCGTGTGCAGGTGTGAGCATGTGTACGTGGGAGCGTGTTTCAGGTGTGAGCATGTGTACGTGGGAGGTGTGCAGGTGTTATGTGTACGTGGGAGCGTGTGCAGGTGTAGCATGTGTATGTGGGAGTGTGGGCTGGTGTGAGCATGTGTACGTGGGGCGTGTGCAGGTGTGAGCATGTGTACGTGGGGCGTGTGCAGGTGTGAGCATGTGTACTGGGAGCGTGTGCAGGTTTTGACTGTGTACGTGGGAGCGTGTGCAGGTGTGAGCGTATGTGTACGTGGGAGCGTGTGCAGGTGTGAGCATGTGTACGTGGGAGCGTGTGCAGGTGTGAGCATGTGTACGTGGGAGCGTGTGCAGGTGAGCATATGTTCGTGGGAGCGTGTGCAGGTGGGGAGCATGTGCAGTGGGAGCATGGGGTACGTGGGGGCGTGTGGGGGGAGGGGTGAGCATGTGCAGTGGGAGCGTGTGCAGGTGTGAGCATGTGCACGTGGGAGCATGTGCAGGTGTGAGCATGTGTTCGTGGGAGCGTGTGCAGGTGTGAGCATGTGTATGTGGGAGCGTGTGCAGGTGTGAGCATGTGTACGTGGGAGCGTGTGCAGGTGGGAGCGTGTGCAGGTGTGAGCATGTGTTCGTGGGAGCGTGTGCAGGTGTGAGCATGTGTACGGTTTGCTCGCCATTCATTCTTAACGTTAAATACCACTGTTTTCGTTCGGGAATTTGATTTTCACCTCAAAACTAAATTTAAGACCTTGCTGAAACACTTGTTTTACAGTTAATTGGGTTAGTTACCCCTCCGTCCCTACCCTCCCCCCCCCGTCCTACCCTCCCCCTCCGTCCCTACCTCCCCCCTCCCGCCCCCCCTCCCCCCTCCCGTCCCTAACCCTACCCCCCCTCCCCCCTCTACCCTCCCCCCCTCCATCCCTACCCTCCCCCTCCCGTCCCAACTCTCCCCCCGTAATCACTATGCTTATTCTCCCTCCCTTCCCCGTTTTTCTTCCTCTTTCCTCTCTCACACATCTCTCCTTCCTCTCCCCTCTCTCTTTCCCCCCCTCTCTCCTCTCTCTCCCCCCCCTCATCCTCCCCCATTCTCCTCTCCGTTCCCTCCCCCCTCTTCTCTCCCCACCCACCATTTACGTCAACACCACTACCCTACGTTCCACTCTTTATACAATTGTTAAGACCTCAAACGCTTGTTTGCTCCCCCTTCCCATATTCCCCACCTCCACCACCCCAGTAAATTTCCACCCAAATCCCCCCCCCCATATTACCACCCACCTCCTCCACCCCAGTATTACCACCTACCTCCTCCACCCATATTTCGACCCACCTCCCCCACCCCAGTATTACCACCCCCTCCCCCACCACCGTATTACCACCCACCTCCCCACCCCAGTATTACCACCCACCTCCCCCACCCCATATTTTCCACCCACCCCCCCCACCCCAGTATTTCCACCACCCACCCACCCAATATTACCAACCACCTCCCCAACCTAAAATTACCACCCCCCACCCCACTCCATATTACCACCCACCTTCCCCACCCAGAATAACCACCATGTCCCCCCTCCATATTACGCACCTCCCCTCACCCTCCATCCTACACGCCTCCCTCACCCTCCATCTCTACAAACCTCTCTCACCCTCCATCCCTACACACCACCTCTCACCCAGCATCGCCACACACCTTCCCCACCCACAACACCACCCTCACCATCCTTCACACACCTTTACAGTCTTCTTTCACTCTCCCTTCTCCTGTCGTTCATTATCTTGCCCTCTTTTTCCTTCATTTTCTCTCCTCGTTCGCATCTGCCCTCTTGCCTCATTCTTCATCACCAGATTATTTTCCTATTTTCCTATCCCTCTCTTCCTCTCTCATCCTCCTGGCACTGTTGCATCACTGGGGCACTATTGCATAATAAGCTTATGACGGAGCATGGCACTCTGGGAGAACCTAGTGCGGGTGCCCTGCTTGTGAGGTGCCGTTGTTGTTGCTGCTGCTGCTGCTGTTGTTGTTGCTGTTGTTCCTGCTGTTGCTACTGCTGTTGCTGCTGCTGCTGTCGCTGCTGTTCCTGCTGTTGCTACTGCTGCTGCTTCCTTGTTTAGTAGCGATTAGGCACTATTTTTGGGCGAGTAATTGGGCTTCTTACTATTATTCTCCTCCTACTATTACTACTACCATCTGCGTCTGTCAACGTGCGTGTCTACACACAAGACTACCCATGTGCGTGTCTACACACAAGACTACCCATGTGCGTGTCTACACACAAGACTACCCATGTGCGTGTCTACACACAAGACTACCCATGTGCGTGTCTACACACAAGACTACCCATGTGCGTGTCTACACACAAGACTACCCATGTGCGTGTCTGCGCAGAAGACTACCTATGTGCGTGTCTACACACAAGACTACCCATGTGCGTGTCTACACACAAGACTACCCATGTGCGTGTCTACACACAAGACTACCCATGTGCGTGTCTACACACAAGACTACCCATGTGCGTGTCTACACACAAGACTACCCATGTGCGTGTCTACACACAAGACTACCCATGTGCGTGTCTACACACAAGACTACCCATGTGCGTGTCTACACACAAGACTACCCATGTGCGTGTCTACACACAAGACTACCCATGTGCGTGTCTACACACAAGACTACCCATGTGCGTGTCTACACACAAGACTACCCATGTGCGTGTCTACACACAAGACTACCCATGTGCGTGTCTACACACAAGACTACCCATGTGCGTGTCTACACACAAGACTACCCATGTGCGTGTCTACACACAAGACTACCCATTGTGCGTGTCTACACACAAGACTACCCATGTGCGTGTCTACACACAAGACTACCCATGTGCGTGTCTACACACAAGACTACCCATGTGCGTGTCTACACACAAGACTACCCATGTGCGTGTCTACACACAAGACTACCCATGTGCGTGTCTACACACAAGACTACCCATGTGCGTGTCTGCGCAGAAGACTACCCATGTGCGTGTCTACACACAAGACTACCCATGTGCGTGTCTGCGCAGAAGACTACCCATGTGCGTGTCTGCGCAGAAGACTACCCATGTGCGTGTCTGCGCAGAAGACTACCCATTGCGTGTCTGCGCAGACTACCCATGTGCGTGTCTGCGCAGAAGACTACCCATGTGCGTGTCTGCGCAGAAGACTACCCATGTGCGTGTCTGCGCAGAAGACTACCCATGTGCGTGTCTGCGCAGAAGACTACCCATGTGCGTGTCTGCGCAGAAGACTACCCATGTGCGTGTCTGCGCAGAAGAACTACCCATGTGCGTGTCTGCGCAGAGACACCCATGTGCGTGTCTGCGCAGAAGCTACCCATGTGCGTGTCTGCGCAGAAGACTACCCATGTGCGTGTCTGCGCCAGAAGACTACCCATGTCGCGTCTGCGCAGAAACTACCCATGTGCGTGTCTGCGCAGAAGACTACCCATGTGCGTGTCTGCGCAGAAGACTACCCATGTGCGTGTCTGCGCAGAAGACTACCCATGTGCGTGTCTGCTCAGAAGACTACCCATGTGCGTGTCTGCGCAGAAGACTACCCATGTGCGTGTCTGCGCAGAAGACTACCCATGTGCGTGTCTGCGCAGAAGACTACCCATGTGCGTGTCTGCGCAGAAGACTACCCATGTGCGTGTCTGCGCAGAAGACTACCCATGTGCGTGTCTGCGCAGAAGACTACCCATGTGCGTGTCTGCGCAGAAGACTACCCATGTGCGTGTCTGCGCAGAAGACTACCCATGTGCGTGTCTGCGCAGAAGACTACCCATGTGCGTGTCTGCGCAGAAGACTATACCCATGTGCGTGTCTGCGCAGAAGACTACCCATGTGCGTGTCTGCGCAGAAGACTACCCATGTGCGTGTCTGCGCAGAAGACTACCCATGTGCGTGTCTGCGCAGAAGACTACCCATGTGCGCGTCTGCGCAGAAGAGACTACCCATGTGGCGGTCTGCGCAGAAGACTAACCCATGTGCGCGTCTGCGCAGAAGACTACCCATGTGCGCGTCTGCACAGAAGACTACCCATGTGCGCGTCTGCACAGAAGACTACCCATGTGCGCGTCTGCACAGGATACACAGGTGCGCGTTTACATAGACGCATACACATGTGCGTCTTTGCATAGTCGCCTACACATGTGCGCGTTTGCATGGACGCCTACACATTTGGGCGTGTGCATCGACATGGTGTACACACAAAGTTACACATGAGCGTGCGTGTGTAACATCATATGAATGATCTCTGGGAGCCATGATGACTCAGCACGTTGTATATCACCCATCCCAGATGGGGGAGAAGTGAGAGGTGACGAGAGGGGGAGGGAGAAAAGGGGATGAGGTTGTTAAAATGAGTACATGGGAAAGACAGCAGAGAAAGATGAGAAAGATAGCTGAGGAATTGAGAATCCATACGAGGCTATCTGCCGAGTCTACCTGGAGAGTATTATCTACTTCTGTCTAGATTAACGACTAATCTGAGAAGTACCTACTTCTATCATCAGTATACAGCAGTATTCCAGCCTGGAGATCGTCAGTATACAGCAGTATTCCAATCTGGAGATCGTCAGTATACAGTATTCCAGCCTGGAGATCGTCAGTATACAGCAGTATTCCAGCCTGGAGATCGTCAGTATACAGCAGTATTCCAGCCTGGAGATCGTCAGTATACAGCAGTATTCCAATCTGGAGATCGTCAGTATACAGCAGTATTCCAGCCTGGAGATCGTCAGTATACAGCAGTATTCCAGCCTGGAGATCGTCAGTATACAGCAGTATTCCAGCCTGGAGATCGTCCGTATACAGCAGTATTCCAGCCTGGAGATCGTCAGTATACATCAGTATTCCAGCCTGGAGATCGTCAGTATACATCAGTATTCCAGCCTGGAGACCAGTATACATGTCGTGGGGGTTCGGTAGGAGATATGATGGTTGAAGGTAAACACACTGTTTGGATGGTAACGATATACATTGTCAGACTGTGGTAAGGAAGGGATGGGCCCAGCCTGCCGTGTTACTGCCTGGATGTCTAAGTGCGGAGTGAGGACGAGGCAGCGCCTCTCACTCACTCATGCTGTATCCCGTGACGTCATAGTCACAGGCCTAGGGATCTTCTATATAAACACTTGGATGGTATTATGGTACAACTAAGCTATACAACACATGTAAAGGAGGATCAGCAACTATGCTGACATAGTATTCCAGCCTGGAGTATTCCAGTAGTATTCCAGCAGTATTCCAGCCTGGAGACCGTCAGTACACAGCAGTATTCCAGCCTGGAGACCGTCAGTATACAGTATTCCAGCCTGGTGACCGTCAGTATACAGCAGTATTCCAGCCTGGTGACCGTCAGTATACAGCAGTATTCCAGCCTGGAGACCATCAGTATACAGCAGTATTCCAGCCTGGAGACCAGTATACAGCAGTATTCCAGCCTGGAGACCATCAGTATACAGCAGTATTCCAGCCTGGAGACCAGTATACAGCAGTATTCCAGCCTGGAGACCATCAGTATACAGCAGTATTCCAGCCTGGAGACCAGTATACAGCAGTATTCCAGCCTGGAGACCGTCAGTATATAGCAGTATTCCAGCCTGGAGACCGTCAGTATACAGTAGTATTCCAGCCTGGAGACCGTCAGTATACAGCAGTATTCCAGCCTGGAGACCGTCAGTATACAGCAGTATTCCAGCCTGGAGACCATCAGTATACAGCAGTATTCCAGCCTGGAGACCGTCAGTATACAGCAGTATTCCAGCCTGGAGACCATCAGTATACAGCAGTATTCCAGCCTGGAGACCGTCAGTATATAGCAGTATTCCAGCCTGGAGACCGTCAGTATATAACAGTATTCCAGCCTGGAGACCGTCAGTATACAGCAGTATTCCAGCCTGGAGACCGTCAGTATACAGCAGTATTCCAGCCTGGAGACCGTCAGTATACAGCAGTATTCCAGCTGGAGACCATCATATACAGCAGTATTCCAGCCTGGAGACCGTCAGTATATAACAGTATTCCAGCCTGGAGACCATCAGTATTCAGCAGTATTCCAGCCTGGAGACCGTCAGTATACAGCAGTATTCCAGCCTGGAGACCATCAGTATATAGCAGTATTCCAGCCTGGAGACCGTCAGTATATAGCAGTATTCCAGCCTGGAGACCGTCAGTATATAACAGTATTCCAGCCTGGAGACCGTCAGTATACAGCAGTATTCCAGCCTGGAGACCGTCAGTATACAGCAGTATTCCAGCCTGGAGACCGTCAGTATACAGCAGTATTCCAGCCTGGAGACAAGTGACAAAGTTGAAAGTTATAGTTATCCAGATTATTATTTTCCTTGTGGTGGCAATAACAACATTGTTGTGATCCTTGAATGTGAGATCAACATCTGTGGCTCCAGACTGTTCAACACCTTACCAAAAGATATCAGAAACACTACTGGGTCAGGTGTAGAAGTCTTCAAGAGGAACTTAGTCAAGTATCTTCACCAGGTACCAGATTAACCAGGCTGCGATGGATATATAGGTCATCGGACCATCAGCAGCAACAGCCTGGTTCACCAGGCTAGCACCAGACGAGCCTGACCCATGGCCGGGCTCCGGGAGTAGTAAAACCTCACGAAATTCATTAAAAGTATATCATTACTTTTTTTCTGTTGAATGATTGGAGTTTGAGCTACACTCATTTGTCATTATTTCTTCCATTCTTTCATAGGGAACAACTGACATATGCCTTCATTAGATATATTATTGTATGAGGCACACTGGAGGAAGACTTGATTTATATCTGCTTGAAAGTTTGTGGTGTTTCCCATGAACTGCCCTCTCACGGAGATTCTGATGTGATCAACAAAGGAGGTTACAGTGTTGTGGTTTATGTCCTTGTCAATGTTGGATACAAAAATGAGAAAAAAGTGGGACGAGTATTGTGCCTTGAGGAACAGAGCTTTTCACTGTGGCGCCTCTGACTTTACTGTTTACTACCACTCTCTGGGTTCTGTTTCCTAAGTTAAATATCCATCTGCCGTCTTTACCACTTTTTACTTTTACACTCTATGGTCTCACTTGTTGAAAGTTTTGTGCAAGATCAGTGAACACTACATCAACATTTAAATTTGGGCCGGGAAAGTTTTTTCATTTTCCATGGAACCACTACAAAAATTTTTAGGGGGCCCAGAAAAAACAGAACCCCCGGGGCCACAAAAAACATTTCCCCGGAAATGATTAAGTTTTTCCATGGAGTCTAATAACATATTCCACCGGGGCCCGTCTTCGAAATTTTCCAGGGGGGGGGCCGTTTTGCTTTATGGTACCTATTGAATTTTTTCCCTGGAGCAAGTGCCTTAAAGTTTAGTTTTTCCAAAAATTTTTTTTTGGGGGCAAAACATTTTATTTAAATGGGAATAAAATTTGGCTAATGTTAAAAAACCCCTTAAAAAAATTCCCTTGGGGTTGTAAAAATTTAAAAATTTTTTAAAAATAATTTTTTTCCTTCCCCTCATGGATTAAGGTTCCCCCCGACCCCCTAACCCAGGCCTCCCGGGCTGGGGGATTTAAAAAATAGTTTTTTAAAAAAAATTTTTCTTTTTTTTTTTAAGATTAGTTTTGGCTCCTCTTTCTTTTTTCCTTTTTTTCTTTCCTCCCCCCCTTCTTTTTTTTTTTAAACCCCATGGGGCTTTTTTTCTTTTAAAGTTTTTTTTCCCTTCCCCCCCCCCTTTTTTGCCCCCCCTTTCATTTTTTTTCCTTTCTTTTAAAAAAAAATTTTTTCCTTCCCCCCTTTTTCCCCTCTCTTTTTTTTTCTCCCCCTTTTTCTTTTCCCTTTAAAAAATTTTTTCCTCTTTCCCCCTTTTCTTTTAAATTTCCCTCCTTTTTTTTGGAAAATCTCCTCCCCCTTTTTTGTTTTCTTTTCCCCCACTCGCTTTTAAAACCCTGCTCCCTTTTTTGAATTTACCCCTTTATTTCATTTTTCTCTTTTTCTTGGGTTTTTTTTCCTCTCCCCCTGACCCAAAAAGGTTTCCTTTTTTTTTCTTTTTTCCCCGTCGCCCCTCGGTCTCTTCCTCTTTGGGGGCTTTTTCCCTTGGGCAAACTTCTTTTTTTTTTTTTTTTTCTTTTGGGGTTATTTCCTCTTTTTTTTTGGGTTTTTTTTTTTCTTTTTTATTTCTTTACCCCTTTTTTCCTCGCTTCCCCCCTTTTTCTTTTCCTTTTCCTTTTTTTTCCCTTTCCTTTCCTTCCTTTCCCTTTTTCTTTTTTTTTTCTTTCTTCCTTCCCCCCCCTTTCCCCTTCCTCCTCTCCCTTTTCCCCTCTTTTTTTCTCTTTTTTCCCTTTTCCCCTTCTTCCCCCTTTAATACTTTTGGAAGCCCTTGAAAAAGGGGCCCAAAATTTTTTTTTAAAACTTTAATTTGGGTGATTTTTTAAAGGATTTTTAATTCCGTTTTACTACCCTTTTTTTTTGTAAAATTGATTTCTTGAACCCCCTTTTTCCCCCCCCCCCCCCCCCCCGGGGGCTTGTTGGGTTTTTTTCCCTGGTCCCATTTTTTTGGGGGGTGGACCCTTCCAAACCCCCCTTTTTTTTTGGGGGGTTTTGCAGTCTTCGCCTTTTTACCCTGGATTAGGTCTTTATTGTTTGAAAACATAAGGTCAAGGTTCTTTTTTGTTTCAACAGTCTGTATTAAGGTAATGTATTGCAAGGTTTAAAAATTGGGTTGTGTGGGACTGTTTTTCCTCCAAGCTAAGCTCCGCTCCAGGAAATCTACTATACAGCCTTTTACAGTTTCCATTAAAGGGGTTTCAAAAATGACTCTCCAACAGCAAATTTTGGAAGGAGTTTTTTCAAATGAAGACAAAAAATTTATTCCCGTAACGTTTCGGAAGGTTTTGTTGGTTTGTAAACAAAAAAAAAATAATGGTGCGGAAACTGGGAAAGGGTTTTTCTGGTGGTTTAAACAAGAACAAAACTGGTTGGAAAGGTTTACCCGGGGGTTTATAACAAGAACAAAAAAAGGTTTCTGGCCCCCTGAAGGTTGTGTCTGGTGGTTTTTTACACAGGAACAATAACTACGTACGTGTTTTTTTTGATTTTAAGGCCCGAAAATTGAACCACAGGTATTTTTCCCGGGACCCAGGTTGTCCCCAATAGTTTCCCGGGGAGCCCAAGTTTTACCCAAGATTGCCAGGTAGCCCAATTAACCCCCAAGTAGTTGCCAGGTGCCCAGGAGGCACCCCCAAATATTGCCAGGTAGCCCAGGAATACCCCCCGTATTGCCGGGACTCAGGAGGGACCCACGTAATTTTCCCGGTAGCCCCCGGGGATCCCCAATAGTTGCCAGGGGCCCAGGTTGTACCCCAAGTAGTTGCCAAAGGGACCCCGGAGGCACCCCCCGTGTTGCCGGTAGCCCAGAAGGTACCCTTTGAAGGTTTGGGGGGGCCAGGTACCATAGGTAAAGCCAGGTAGTTGGGCCAGGGATCCCAGAAGGGCCACGGTATTGCCAGGTATCCCGGATGTATACAGGGAGATGCCAGGTAAACCACAGGTAAAAACCCAGTACCTGGGCCTCGCCCCGTGGCAGTTGAGTATGGGAACGGGCGGCCCTGACGCCCTGAAAAAGCTATTATTTTTTGCAACTGCTGGGGCCCCGAGGGAAGTTCGCACACCTGCAAACCTGCCCCCCCACCTGCCCAAACCTGCCCCCACACCCGCCTAAACCTCCCCCACACCCGCTTAAACCCAACCTTCACACCTTTAAAAACCTGCTTAAGCTTTTCAACAAAACCTGCCACGCCCGCAGGGAAAAAGAATATGGGAACCACCTAAAAACCCCCCCACACCGTCTAAGCCTGTCAACAAACCTTCAACACCTGATCCCCACATTTTAAACCTTTTTCAAAAACCCCAAAAACCTTGACAACGAACGCCCCACCTCAAACCGCCCCACACCTTTTCAACCCGACCTATACCTGCCCCCCCACCTGCCACACCCCAAAACAGCTTTCACATTCGGATGACCAGCCAAGCGGAGGTGAGGGACTCTGAAATGGCTCTGTACAGGAGCCTTTTTTTTAAAAAGGGGCGGTTAATAACGTGGGGCGGTATATAAGGGGGAGTATTTTAGGGGGTAGGGGTGAAATTGGGGGGGTGGAGCAAAAAGGAAGTGGGGGTATTCTGGAATAGTTCTTGATACTTTCCTTCTCATACGTTGGTTTGATTTTCTCTCTCTCTCGTGGGCGTGTACGTTTATATATTATATTATATATATATATATAAAAATATATTTTATATTATATATATATTTTAAATATATATATATATTATATGTATGTATATATGTATGTATTATGTATGTATTTTATGTATATATGTATGTATAAAATGTATGTATATATGTAGGGTATTATATTTTATGTATATATTGTATGTATATATGTATTATGTATATATGTATATATGTATGTTAATATGTATGTATATATGTATGT